>JAQIXI010001482.1:0-13493 GCA_034700165.1 Galumnidae sp. Gr-Ori-00277 | reverse complement strand
AGTGAAAAATGTATTTGAATTTTAAATTAATTCTTTAAATTAATTTCTATGAATAAAAAATAAGAGAAATTTGTTTCCGAAAAAGAAATTGTATTAACATTATTATAACATTATATCATAAGAAATACGTTTTATTCATTGAAAATAAGCAAGATGATTTACATTTAGATTAAAATAAGAGTTCCCAGAGATAGGGTTAAAATATTGAAAAAAGTCACAAAAAAATTTATTTGAAAATTTTTTTAATTGAATTTATTGTTCTTTTAAGCGATTATTACAACATTTTTACTGATTTTACGAAAACTTCGCTTAAATATTGTATTAAAAGCGAAACATATTTTTATAAAAAAGGTTTAAATTAAACTCTTTTACTTTGGATTCTCGAGTTTAGGTTATTATACCATTTATGTTATTATAATCTAGTAGATAATTAAAGCTATTAAATTTTCGAAGTTTTCAATTAATGATTTGCTTTGAAAAGAATTTAAACTATTATTGAACTGAAAAATATCAAAAGAAATATCAAAAGCAATGAAAAATGGAGTGTTAAGGAACTAAACATTTTTTGGGTTATTCCTCATTAATTCTATGGTTAATGAATTTCATGAATCAGACATTTGGTTGAGTAATGTTTTGATGAAAACACTGGAAATACTGTCAATATTATCGATGAGTGGCATCGATGAGCACTTTTACATAAGAGTTAACACTAAAGCAATTTTTCTCTTCAATAATTAGTTCAGTTTTTGAATGAAAATTCCAAAAATTCATTCAATGCTTAGATTTGCATAAGTTTTGAATATTTAATCAATACTTTTGTTAAATACTTCTGTTGTGAAGTCAATTATAGATACATGTAATGTATATATATTACATGTATTATAGATCTATAAGAATATATTACATTACTATTAATGTAACGATTAATGGATTAGAAAATGACATTTAAAGACAATTAAATGGATTTTCAATAGATATGTTTCGATGAGTTGAATGATGTATGCAATGAGTGTTAAGCCGAAGGGCTCATAGAACCAGCAGATGATAGCTTGGATAGCGAGTTGAGGAGAGGCAGTGGTGGCAGAGGTGGTATTGGATCGTGAAATTCCAGAGTTGAATGTTCTAATGTGTTTTGGGGCACAATATTTATATAATTCAAATTATATGACTGTTTTTCGGTAAAGTCGGCTAAATTGTGTAATTGTCGCGCAACTATCGCTATGTCTTTCCTCAATTGGTTTTCTAGAGCTCGACCCACACGTCTCCTAAAATATGCACAAAAAAAACAAGAATAAAACAAAAAGCAATTAAATGAGTAAAGAAATAAATTTTAAATTTTTGTCATTTTCTCAATAAATTTTGACAAAAGATTTCGTTATTCAAAGAATTATTGTTTTTAAAATCCTTCAGTTTATAACTTTCAGCGTAAAGATAGTGTAAAATTGCCTTATCACCTTGCTGTCAGTTGTCAGAGTCAGATAAAGAGTCAAAAATTACGGTTAATTATTGAAATTTTCTGCACTTCTTTAGTAATGCATAGTTTTTGACAATCATTACAGTTATTACAGTTAATACACATTAGTTAACAGATTTTGACAATTGATCTGAATTATTACATGCCGTCAATTTGGCCAAAGATATGATCAATAGATTCTAATCTATGAGAAAATTTTTTCTTTTTTTCCCAAAAATTCATTTAGAGGTTTCCGTAGGGGTTATACTTCTAATGTTAAACTATTTAATTCTGAAGGGGGTTTCCGATTTTTTGTCCTAGAATGTATTATGTACATATGAATACTCTTTCTTTGGCCATCACTTAACTATTAATAAAAGACACTTAAACTGTACTTAAGAAGAATTGATGTAATTTTAAAGGATTTAAGAAATTATGGGAATCTAAAGGGATTGAAGAGTATATTAAGTTTCCTTTAATACTAAATTTCAATGAAAACATTAAACTGTAGTTTAGATCATTTTCTTTGAGATCATTTTTGGCCCCAATTTTCTTCAACACTTTAGATGTTATTTAAGGATTAAATTCATAAAAAAGCGATGAAATTAGTTTTGAGAGGACATCAAAATTACAACTTTTATATAATTTTGTTATATTTGAATAGTCTTCGGGCAAATTGACGTTTAATACTAAATATTTGAATAATTCAGTTCAGGATATTATCGCTAAACACTTATTATTAATAATAAAATTTGGATTTAAAGAGGAGATAATGACCATAACCTTTAGAAAATATCACCATGTGAAATCTATTTATAACTCAAACTACAGTAAAACCTCTCTTAACTGAACAGATTTCTGAGTCCCGAATCACTCTCTATACTACATGTATAACCAATACATCCCTATACTGAACACCTCCCTAAATTGAACAAGATTGTTGGTCCCGACAGATCAGTTTGAAGAGGTTTTACTGTACTTCAAAACTAATCACTTTTAATTACATAATATTTGAAATTTAAACAAAACTATTGGAAAAAAATATGTTTCGAAGTGAACACGAAATAACTCTAAGTCTGAAACTAATTAAAAGATAAATAACTAAAACTAATTAAACGATTTGTTAGAACTCAGTCTACAAACAAATCAAAGATAACTTTTTAAGACTTTATTTATTGAATTTCAATTGAAATAAATTCTTTAAAATAATTATTCAGTAAAAAAATAACTGTCGGCTACTTTTGTAAAAAAAATGTGCAAGATTTCTTTTTTTAAAAAAGAAAACTATCCCGATAAGAAAGTTTTTAGTTATCAGAGGATATAAAGGATCTAATAATAACTTAAAATAAGTAATTTTCAATAAATAGAGTAAAAACTTATTTTACTTAATATGTAAATCAAAAGTGAATTTATATTTAAAACGAAACTAAAAATCAATTTTCAATTCAATCGATAAATAAATCGAAGTTAAGGTTATTTTTAATAGATTTCATGATTTCCAAACACTATTAAAATAAAAACTATTCCGTCAAAAGAATTGTATGAAACTATTTTCTTCCAGTTCTCAAAGTTATGATCAAAGGATAGCTGAGAGCCATTGCATTCAATTCCATAAGAATAGCCTCTGGTTTTTGGTCACAAACAAGAAATCACGCGAACATACATTTCTATGACTCGAGTTTTTATTTATAAAAACTTATCTTAAATATTATCGCAAAAGTTATTAAAAATATTGAGTTTCAAAAGCCTAGTACTGATCAAACATACGTATGTCTGTTAACTAGTATATATCAATATAGACATTTATCGATAAGTGATTGGAAATACATTAAAATAGTAAATATTTTATTAAAAATAGAAATATAAACTAGTCAAAGATCAATATAAATATGATACTTTTAAATGTAATGCTCATTAGATTAGAAAATATTTTTGTCTTTAATTAGTTTTTTTAAGAGATAAGTATAGCCTATAAATAATATTATTGGTCTAAACACAACTGTTTGCCCTCAAAAGTCTAATAATAATTCCCATAAAGAGATGATAAGCAAACAATATGTGAATAAATGTTATTTTCAAATGCACTTCTTTTTTATTGTAACATAAGTTTTGTCATCAGAAAAGATCAGATAATTATATCTGATTTTCCAATTCTTGTGAGAAATGCAAAGGAATTCAATTTAAAATGAATTTAAATCAATTGAATTAAAAACAAAAAGAATTTTTTAATAGAAATTTAAAGAAAACGTTTCAAAACATTTGATAATCAATTCTAAAATTTTTAAATATTTTTTAAGAAAAGATTAATATTCTCTCGAAATAGAAACTCCACTTTTTCTTGAGATAAAAAGAGCAAGATACTCTATATATTAATAACTTTTGATAATTTTAAAGAGAAGACCTGTTAGAGTGAATGTTAGTTAAAACAGTGGCTGTATTTCAGTAAAATTTGTTCTCAAATTAAATCTCAAATATTTTTAAAAATAATTTTCATATAATTTCCATAATATAATAAAGATAAGCAAGTTTACTTAAGTTAACTTATTCAGATTAAATACCACTTTCTGTGTGAAAAGAAATGTCAACAAACCTGTAGGGAACTGCGACCGGAGCTGATAAAAGATGTACTGCAGAAACGGGTAGAGTAATGGGCAGTAGACTGAGTCCATGCAAAATAGTACCCAATCCGGCATTTTTAATCTCATCCTCTATTATCGAAGGCGCGACTTTACCTCCGATTAGTGCACCGTTTCTGATAAGAATTGGCGCTAAAACCGGTAGAGTTATTGACTCTAAAAAATGTCGCGAAAAATCATTCCTTATGTCTATCAGTGATGTTATGGCACTAATGATCGACTGCTCCAAAGGTGACAATCGATAACAATTATGGCTTTGAATTAAAAGCAAAATTGCCATCAAATTAGTCGTCAAAAACTGTAAATCCAATGGATTTTTAGTAAATAAGTTAAACAAAAAATAATTTTAAAATTAATGGAAATCAAAGTTAACAAACTTTTTTAGAGAAAAATCGTAGTATCATGGTTAATTCACTTGTGTACTGTTAAAGAGTTAGTAAAAGTTGAAAGTTGTCTGGAGTTTTGTTGCGAATTTTCACATAAATTAAAAGGAAAACTATTTTTAAGTAAAACTTTATTATTTGGTGACAATTAAAACAAAACACAAATCAAATCAAAAGTTTTCACTTTTAAAACATTTGTTGAAAAGTCTGACAAAAATTTTAATAACTCTTAACTCTCTTTCAAAACAAAAGAGTAGTTAAAACATTATCTGAAGCGAAAAATAACAGTTTTTATAATCCAAAAACAACTTTTTGTTGCCTTAACTCCAAAAATACAACTTTTAATGAAATTCCTTTTTTTGATCGATTATTAGAATTAGAATTTTACTAAAAAGCGTTGTTTTAAGTAAAACCAATTCATTTATAAGTATTTGAAGTTTAGTCGACAACACAAAACCCAACGTTCCTCAGGTTGTCTGTGCTCACAGTCTAATGACATAAAAACACTTTAAAAAAACAGGAGAATCACTTAATATGTCAGAAGTGATTATATGAACCATTGAATGAATGGTAAATAAAATTAGTCTCTAAGAGAGCGGAGAGAGGAGAGGGGAGAGAGAGAGAGAGAGAGAGAGAGAGAGAGAGAGAGAGAGAGAGAGAGAGCGCAAAAGAAGTAATAGAAGAGTAGGGCTGGCAGAGTCTGAAATGAGGGCGGATATGAAGCCTTTCTCGAAGCTAAAACTGATAATAGACTAAACTGGTTGTGCCGTCTGTCTATCGAACTCTTGATAATTATTTTGAGAATCTCTCTCTCTCTCTCTCTCTCTCTCTCTCTCTCTCTCTCTCTCTCTCTCGCATTACTCTCATTTACTATTTTGCCTAGATTATCATTTATAGAAAGGGGAAAATAGATTTATAGTTGAAGTCAGTCATTGAGATGTTTAGTCATTGAGTCAATTGATTTGTGAAAATTAAATTCGGGGTAATTTTTAATATCCGCCACTGAATCACGATTTGATTCAATGTTTGGGAAATGGAATAGTTTTGGCAATTCTGCAAGGTTAATCTTTTCTAGAATGACTGTTATAATACCTATAAATGAATGCGTAATTAATGAAATAAAAGTTATCAAATAATTTATGGGATCAAACCATTCAAATAACCATTAAATCCGTTATAAATTTTAGAGGCAATTAAACTTTATTTGCTTTTTCTCATAGTTGTCTGTTATATAAAACAATTAAAAGATAATCTCATTTCTGAGGAATGGATGCTCTGAAAGAATATTTCCAAAAGTTATTAAAATAATTGCAAACCGACTCTTAAAACACAAACAAAATATTAATAAAAATGAAGTTTTGGATTTTCAGTGACTAAATAAAAGTCGTAATGAATTTTAATCACTTCATTTCATTGGATTTTCCTTAGAAGTAATGAATTGTTTACTCTTTTTTAATGTTTTAATCAAACTCTTGTTATAAACAAGTGAAGAGTCCATTAAAAATGAGTCCCAAAAGAAATAAATAGGAAATATTTTTAGAAGAAATGATCAAGGTGTGAAAAGGATTTGCATCGTTAAACGTTAACTTTTCCGACAAGGATATTAATTTCCAAGATTATTCTTTACATTAAAATTGGATTTGGAACAAGGCATGACCATTTTTAACAGTAGTCACCCCCTTGGCTTGTTTTTAGTTCAATTGATAGGTTGAAACCATTATTATAAATCTCTTGAATTGTTTATTTAGAAAAACATAAATTGGATTTTTATTTTTATTTTATTCTTAGTATTTATAGTATTTTATAAAATATAATAAATTTAAAGATAATTATATAATACATAGAATTTTTGTTATTGAAATCACAAATTTTTAAACTCAAGGAATAGATTTTCGATTAAATTAAATGAGTTTTAGTTATTTCTCTAAATTGAGTTATAATTTTTAAAAATTCAATAAAAACAAAAGAATTTCAATAATTTTAAATATAATTCTATTTTTAAAACGGATTTTCAAATTAGTTTTGTTTTGTTTGAAGAGAAACAAAAACATAAACAGATTATATACAAACAAACAAAAAACGCGATGAATAGTTGGAATTAAGAAAACATTGCCAAGAATATATTTCTATTTTGAGTTAAGTAAAATCAAACAAATCTCTTGAAATCTTAATTAATCTTGGCAAAAACATTCAGGACCGGAAAAATTAATCTCTTCTAAGACCAAGAAAATAATTAATTGAATGACATATTTACGAAGTGATGGATAAGTATTCTAATGTCACAAAACAGAAACCAATAAAAATAAATAAAAATAAATTATTTCAAAAAGACTTTTATTTCTATTGAGTTCACAATATTTTCAAACTATAGATAAGTTTGACCCGAGTCTGAGAAACACAATCTATTCTGACTTATGTCTGACTTATGGCTGTCTCTCATTTGTTTAAAACAAATAAATAAAATTGAATTTTAGTCATTATCTGTCACCTCGTTATCAAACAAACCCATAAAACATAAAACAAAGCAAAAACAATATAAAAGAAATTCTATAAAAATAGAGCGACTCTCTCACTATGTCTACTAATTGTTTTTAAAATGCTCAAGGTTAAAAAAAAGTATCACTTCCTATTAGCACATGAAAGACCAAATGAATATTTGATTGTCTAAGTGTTTGAATTAGAGTTGGGTCACACTTTTCCGATTCATTGGCCTCTCATTAAAGACTTTACAAATGAGTGAACAAAATCAGTAAAACATAATTAATGGGATTATTAATAAAAGATTCATTTATTATTTATTTACATGAGCAAGGTGCTTTTGAAAGCTTATATATGCTAATCAAACAAGAAAACAGGTACAAACTTTTCAAGTGTACCCGAATCCATGACAAACTTATAAATGATCCTAAGCTGTGATTTATTATTCTTTGTTTGTTTTCCTCTTTTAAGAGAAAAGAGGATCAAAATAATGGTTAACTTTCATGTATTCCTTCAAAATAACACTTAATAATAGATTAAAATAGTAGTGTTGTATAACTTTTTTAATTTGAATATCAAATGAATCTGTTTTTAGTATTGATTTAATTAAATATAATAACTTAACAAAAAAGAAAACACTCTTTTATTAATACATTGTATAATCTCTTAATAACAACAATACAATGAAAGTTCAAACGTATCTTTCAGTACTTAATTTGAAAAATTGCAAAAACATGATTTCAAAAAAGATGATTGAGTGGGTACTCTCTCTCTCTCTCTCTCTCTCTCTCTCTCTCTCTCCCTCTCTCCCCTTCTCTCTACCCCCTAAACTGAACCCTACCTTCAAAATTACACTGATATTAATCGGATTGAAGGCTAGCACTCGATATTTAAGAGATTGGAGTCCATTAAATAAATTATTAATTAAAATAATAAATAAGAAAATTCATATTAATTATGAGGTAAACATCAAAATAAATAAATTATATTTGAATTTTAGATTTAAGACAGAAATTAAAACTAATAAAAATCAATTATTAATTAAAATGCAATACATATATAATGTTTGATGATTTGTATAAATATCTTTAAAAAAAATTCTAATCAATGAAAGTTTGTTGACTAGTAGTTATTACTTCCATTATTAAAGAGTAGTTAAGTGTAGTTAAGGGTAATTTCATTAATGGCTAAAATGAGTTTCAATTATTAATCACTTTAATTATGTTATTTTCGGCTGCGATTAGTTTAATGGGAATTAAAATAATATTAAGATATAACTTGATAAGTTTTCTTTTATTTTATACAAGGAAATCTAATTAGATTATCAAAGAATTGTTGTTATAAATAAAACTTCAGTTCATTCGACTCTTTATATCCAAAAAGTTGGTAATAAAATACCTTTTCGTTATATATGTTATCCAAAGTCAAAGAGATTTGTTTTCAAATATATTTTAATCGAGAGATGAAACTAAAACACTGAGTGATATATTTGGAAAGTGAGCAAGGCAAATAAGGCATTGCCATACTTATAATAAAAAGATTCTTTTAAGATATAAACCCTTTTAAATAAGTGTTTCGATAAGAAGTGTTTAAATTTTTTGTTTCACCCTTTCTTTGGATTCATTTTTCAAGAGATAGTCTCATCAAAACTATCCCACACATTGCCCTTGATTTAATTACTAGATAATTTTGTCGAAAAGAATTTGTGTTTCTTCTTGCTTTTTATTAATCTAGGTATCTCTGTGTTATATTAGTTAAAGTTATCCATTTAAAGAAAAGTTAAAATAAGTTAAGATCTTTAATCCAATTCACGACTTTTTTCAATATAAAAAATTTATGAAAAAAATATCAGACCATCTATTTTTAATTGCTGTGAATATTTTATCAAGGTAAGAAATAAATTCGATTTTATATAGAGCATTTAAAGTAGAAAATTTATACTATAAATGATAGAGTGAACGATTAAAAGGCGTTTTTGTGGCAAAAAGTTATCTAATTTTATAAAAAATACTTTCAATCAGAATTTAAATCGCAATGTTATTATCTGTACTAGGTAAATATATCTTTAACAATTTGAAAACTTTATGCCATCTTTGTGATCGATTAACAATTTCATAGCAATTCATCAAAAATCTTAATAACTAATAAAAATCGTTTGAAATCGATTTACATATTTGTAAATAAAGATTATTATGGAATTAATCGCATTATAACTGATTGAATAAAATGTTGTTTTTGTAAAATATCTTAAGATTAGAAATTATTCTGTGCACGGATTCTATGCATAACAAATAAATAACATAATAAATTAGCCAGTAAATTATAGAATCATTAATAACAAGTTATGTTTTGTAAATATTTTAGAAATTGTTTCCTAAAATTTTTTGTAAATAATTGTATGCATTTTAAACATAATAAGTGTTTCATATTTAAAGCCTTTTGCTGTTAAAAAAGTGCTCGAATTATAAATTATATGAAAAAATGATTAAATTTTAATATTAATTACTTTTGCAAATAGAAAACATTTGCAATTATAGGGAAAAACTGTGGCATTAAATACAAATTGAATTTATAAAGTGCTTAAAGGAAAAGAAAAAAGAGCTTTTCTTAAATTATCCTTGATGTTTTTATTGTTGTGTGAAAATTGTATTCACTTAAAATATTTATTTTTATATACATTTTTTTCAAGAAATTTCGGTAATTTATGGGACTCTAAGGAAATATTTGTCCGAAAACAAGTTATTATTAAACTCATGAATAGGTAATGTCTTGTCTTTAATATATTTTCTCGTTTTTATGAATATTTGTTGAATTCATTGTTTAATCATTAGTTCAGATATGAAACTAAAAACGTATTAAATGTGATTAAATCAAAACAATTAGTTATAAAAAGGCTCAGAGAAACTTATTTATAGAATTTTATTATTAAAAAAACAAAATTCTTTTGTAAAATCTTTTTAAGAGAAAAATGAATGCTTTTAATCTCTGTCCTCAATGGAAGTAACGGCTTATATGCGCACATCATATGTGAAAATTATTATTATGTTGAGTTCAAAATATTAAAGATAATACAATGTATTATAAAAGTTAAGATAATTAAAAGATAAACCAAATTGGAGTAACTATTTTACACTTTTAACAGACAACAGATTCCACTGTTTTTTCAGTGTTTTTTCATATATAATAATAATTATTAATTCAATGATTAATTTGATCTTAAAATTAATTTGAAATTTAAAATTTAAATTCGAAGCCCTAGTTAACTTTTAGTAAATTAATCAATATAGCTAATGTTATAATTGATCAAGGGCATAATATATTGCCAGACATATGAGCGCCTTTTATTGTTAGTTAGCGTTTGATATAAAACTCGTCAAAAAAAAGTATAAATAATTAGTTTTTGGGAACAAAAGAGACAAAAATAAGTTCTCAAAACACAATTGAATTATAGTTAACACGAGTTTCAAATAAAAGACTCAAAAGATTCTCAAAGTTTTTTTTGAGGGCCCAGTATTACAACACTTCATTGAAATGATTAAATTACTTTTATTTTAGGAGAAGATATGTTATGATTGTGTCTATTATATTTTGAAATGAAAATCATACCCTTTTTTTCTCACTCTTTATTATTGTGGATATAATAGACTTTCATATTTTCTTTGCTCTTTTTCTTCAGCGCATTATTAGTTGAAAAGTTCCCATTTATTTATACTATAAGCGGCAAATTTGTAAGTATAAATAGCCTTTGAATTTATTTTAGTATGGTAATTTACTCTTTCCTTGCTTTCCATAAAAATGTTGGGGTTTTTGAGGTCATCCACTTGTGATTAGGATTAAGATTAATGACAAAACTCACGCATTTTTATTTGAAATTAATACCCGATTATCCATAAAAATCATATAAAAATTAAGTTAATAACGATTTCAACTATTCTTACAAATAGTCTCATCGATTGAATTAATTTGAAGTTATAGTAAAATAAAGACTAATAACAGGTATTTATTATACGATAGTTTTCTAATCGATTTGGGCTTTGATTTATTGCTTCAAAACTAACTTTTGTACGAATTTTATTGAAAAAACTGAAGTCACTTAAAGTAAGCCCAAAGAGAATTTAAATGACAAAAAAAGACTCAGATAATATTTAGCCCTCGTTTGTCTTATAGCAAGATTAATTAGCGTACAAATTATCAGATAAAGTTGTTTCAGAAACTTATTCTCAAATAAGTTATCAATAAATTTAATTTTAAAATTCAGTCAAAGCTTAAAGCATTTAAACACCAATCAATTAAACTATTTTTGAAAAATCTATGGTTAAAAAAGTGATAGTTCCTATCAATCCTTGGATTAGATAATAAGATCCCCAAATATCTGGTTATTGATAACAGTCTTATAATGATTGCTCTAAACCTTTAGTTTTGAAGTTTAATCTGGTTTTTGAAAATTTATGATATTTTCGTTTTAAAAGTATCCAATTATTCAATAACTATATAACTATTAAGAAGTAGTCAATAATTTTTTTAAATCCGAGACTTTTTATTGTATTAAACTTTATATAACCTTTTCCTCTAAGTATAGGTTGTGCGCAAATTGATTTGGGTAAGGACAAATTCTTTATTTTATAAAATTGTTCTTAAAGATTAACATGCTTGTTTGGTATCAAAATAATCAATTACATATGAAAAATAACTTTAAAATATTTCAGTTTTTACCAAGATAGATGTGAAATAAGTCCAAGATCATCTAGCATATAATTTTTAAAGGCAAAAAATGGCTCTAAAAAGATTAAATTACAAACACTTTGTTTTACAATAAAACAAATCCCAACTAATATTAAATAAAAGTAATAATCATATTAAGTGTTAATGATTTGTGAAAAATAGGTAAATAAACTAGGTCGATTTTTAAGTAAAATCTCTACAAAAAGATATTGATTAAATTCCCTGATTTATAATAAAATAAATATGAAATTAACGGAATCTTTAAGGAAAATAACATTTCTTTTTAAAATAACCTTAAAAATTAGAGTTCGTGTAAGAAAAATCATACCTTGCTTAATGAAAATATTATCCATTTTTTTTTTGATTGAACTTACTTATTTGGTTATTTAATAACCAAGGGCGATTGAAAAACTCAATAGATGAAGAATCAATTTAGAAATATAATTACCTTAAAATCTCGATTATAAGTCGATTTGGTGTATAAGTGGCAGGTCATTTATTGACAAAAATTGTAATCATTTTGTTGTATAAGTCGGAGTTTTTCATATAAATCGCACATAAATCGGTCTATATTTTTAACCTAGATCACTTATTTTGTTGTATAATTGAATTGAGCTAAACATTCATTAGTAGATCCTATAAATTCAATCAAAAAAATAAACACTAAAATCACTTCAAGTCTTGAAATTTTATGCCTTAAATAACTATTTTGAAAAAAAGGGTTACAAAAAGTAATTAAAAATTAATAAATTTTTAACAAATGAAGTTTTATCTGCCCCAGGTTCTACAATAAATATGGTCTATAAATCTAATGGAATTATAAAGTTAAATGATAAAATATATTTTTACAATAACCCTTGTACAAATTAAATTCCCATAACTTGTAAATCTTAACTTCTTATAATCGTTAGGGTTGTCCAAAGGTTATAGATTATTGACTCGATATTCAATCACATATTATTAATGCCTTTTTTAAATCGAAAAAATACCTTACTCAAACTTGTTTATTCTGCTCAAAAATATTCCATTGATAATTTGCAAAGATTATAGTAATCGATGGGAGTCTTACTTTTGAAAACCCTTTAGAAAACCTTAAATTATATAAAAGTTTAACTTATTGTTGATTTTATACTTCGGATGGTTGTTTTCAAAGATCGCCCTTGAATATTTGAGCAAGTAAAATGTATAAATAGAAATAATGTCAAACATTAGAGAATTGATTTGATTTAATGCTATTATTAATGTCTTCACTTTTCTATACGTTAATGATATTTATTGGTCAATACGTTTTTTATAACATAGAATTGACCATGAAACAACGTATAGAAGAGGTGAAATATTTAATTGATAAATGATTATTAAAGAGTATAATTTTTATTTGAATTTGGTAATAGTAGCTAGGAATGAAAAATGAAAGGGCTATAAAAGGACTATAAAAAGACTATTTTTAACTATCCTAATTTTATAAATACCATTAAACCCATAATTTACTCAAATTCGGTAATTTTGGGCAAAAGAAGCAAACATGAAAGAATAATGCATTTAATTAGTTCTTTGAATTGAATAAAGAGCAGGGATGGCATATGAAATCGATCCCAGGGGGTGCTAGAGGGGTATTTTGGTCTCGGCGCAGGGGTTATTAGGGGGGTATTTTATAAATCGCATATTATGTGTTTTCCTTGTAAATACATATAATACAGGGATGGCGAAAGGGGGGTATTCCGGAATACCCCCCCTTGGAGATCAAAATTGGCAAAATACCCCCCTAGGATTTTGAACCCTTAACATTAGCGTCTATGGACAAGCACTAGGTCTGTCGAG
>JAQIXI010001481.1:0-13495 GCA_034700165.1 Galumnidae sp. Gr-Ori-00277 | reverse complement strand
AGAGAGAGAGAGAGAGAGAGAGAGAGAGAGAGCACTTGCAAGTAATGCAAATGAGATAATCTATTAAATATTGAAGAATAAGAATATTAAAGAAGAGGATATGTCTGGACCAGCACTGGGAGAGTGGGTCAGTGCTTTCTCAACACCGATTAGAACTTATATGAATTGTAAAGTTTAGGAGTTGTGTTGTGTTGTGTTGTCCCAAAACTATTAAATGAAAAAGAGTCGATTTAAAGCATAAGGCGTTTGTATTGAAATGAGTGCACGCGTTATATGACTCATATTTGATTTACGTAAGGGATGTCTTCATGGCCTCTAGACTTTCACTTTTAAAAGTTTGACCAAATTTAGCAAATCGTTTAATAGTGGGGTCGGAGACTAGAACTGTATTCAAGTGAAATGATAGACAGGAAAACTGATAGACAACAATGTTTGCGATCCGCTCGAAAGGATGGATACGTAAATGCAAAGTCTGCTCAGTTCTGATGATTGCCGTTATGTAAAAAAGAACCCTCGACTCAGACTCACGGGAAACGGATAGTACTTTAGACATAGACATAGCGGTAAATGCATTGTAAGACTGCTTTCTCTCCTTCTTATTCTTTGCGACAGTTATTCAATGAGAGGGACCAACTGTTGGGCACTTTTGCCTTCAACTACAGGTCTGTAAAACTTTCTCATTGATTATTTATTTTTGAAATCACCCAAAAAACTTGGAATAACTAATATATACACTTCAATAAAAAGGTTCGTAAAACTAATCAATGAGAAAGTAATGTAATAACCCGTATATGTATTGAAAAATCTTTAACAGACTTTCCTCTAATTTGATTTGAAAATTGTTGTTAACTAAAGTGAAGAGAAAATGAAAAGACGGATCTCTATTAGGAAACACTAATAATAGGCTGTTTGTTGTTTGAGAGAAACACTAAATCACATCATATTTTCCGGAATAAACAATAGAAACAATTGAGTGAATAAACTTTCAATGATTTTTCAAATATTAGTGTTTCTAATGAGAAATACTATTTTCACATATAATGTGCTCTAAAAACTCATATATTATAAGTTATAATAATATAAGTTATAATTTATAAGTAATATCTCTTTTCTTATGTTTTTCACTATCGAAACAATTTTTGTATAGATTTCGTATTTCATTAATAAAAGGAATCAAATAATATGAGGTTTTTGTCTTATGTATAGAATTTGAGGCATCGATTAATTTCTAAGTAAAATCAGAACTAGAAATTGACGACAAATTAATTTGATTATAATTAATATAACTTCGAAATAAAGTTGATTTCATTTACTATAAATCTTTGTTTTTGTGGTCGTAATTGTCTAAACCATTATTTTGTTGAGTTCTTTGTTCTGTTTATTTCAAATGAGATATTTTTGAAGTCATTAACTGATTGACTCAATTAGTTGTCAACAAATGTTATACTCAAATATAACGACAGAAGCGGACAAATGTTTGAAAAATTGTTTGTTTGGGTTCGGAACAGAAGTAATGGATTTAAATATACGTCAAATATAACGCCATTCAGTCAATTGTAAAAAAGTATTCAACAAGTTTTTTGTGATAAATCAGGTTTCTATAGGTTTGGAAGGGCTGGTGAACCACATTATTGTTTATGTTGGTCTAGTATAGGACAGGTAGTATATTGTGTAGCCATATAACCATATGGCCAATTTGGACTGGCTATCGGTCGACCACAAAAAAATAACATATTTGGGTCAGATATGAAAACATAACTGAAATTGTGATACAGAGTTGACATATGTTATTGTGGTCTTCAAAGTACATAAAAGCAATACTGTCTTCACAAACACCAGATCCTTACTCAAAGAATGCGCGCAACCCTTCAACTCTTCGTCGTCTAACTGTAAGTTTTGATTGAAAACTGTTTTGTTGATCAGGAATTACAATATATAGGAAACCACCTCAAAACCACCTACACGTCAACTGTCCTTTCGTTGGTAACTATATCTGGTATTCATCTGAAATAAAAGAAGAAAGGATTCAATTCTTGAAAAAATGAAAAATAAGTGAAACACAAAACCACAAAATGAGGCGAATTTAAAATCTGTCAAAAAATAACTTTTGTTATAAAATTGTCAGAAAATTTCAGTTTTCAATGAAAATCATTTTTAATTTAATAATAAAAGAAATATTTATTTCGTATTAATAAGTCATACATTTTTCATATTTTAAAATTAGTTCTAAAATAAATTTTTGAATATATTTAGTCAAATATAATTAATGCTTTATCAAGATCATTTTGATAAATTTAGTAAATAAATATAATAAAATATCGAGTGATAAAAATGGAAAAAATATTTTCAAATTTATTGCTAGATAAAAATGAATCGTTTTTTTTTTGTTTACTTATTATTAGTGGATTATTATTATAATATTACAAAAGATTTATTATTTTAAAATGTCTTTTATTGACAACTTTTATGTAAAATATTTACAAAATTTATCGATTTGTTTGAGTAAAATATAAATCAAAGACCGAATTCTAGTGTTTTAATGATATTCTTATTCAAATGAAAACTCTTATCAGTGATGTCTCAACAATAAGATTAAATGGGATTTATTTACCGATAAATCAAATTCGAAGTACTTTTCAATTAAATCTTTATTTTGAAACCTTTTCGCCCATAAAAAGATATTTACAGTTATTTGAAAGAATCGATGTATTGATGTATTACTGATTATTGCAAAGAGAGACCAAAATATTTTAAATAAAAGTTTAACTGAATTTAATCCAAAAAAGTTTTAAATAAGATTAGGAACGGTTTCAAAAGCTTAACCATTCAATAGAGAAACCAATTGTCAGACAAAAGAGAATTCAGTGAAAAACTGGTCAAAAAACAGTCGTTTGAATGCTGTATATGTGACCCCTCTATAGGCTTAACTGTAGATTCAATTTTTTGTGAGAATACTCTCAGCACTCATATCCTGGACACTATTGCAGAGTCAGTGGGGTCACCCTTCAAAAAAATCTACTCGATTTGACACTGTTATAAACGGCTGTCACACGAAAATAGTGAATAAAAAACAGGACATCTCTTCGGTCTCTTTTTGTTATTTTGAAGGAATACAAGATATTAATGAATGAATCAATGAATCGGTGAAACACAGTTCACAAACAATTCATTTGTAGTTATAATGTGAGACACGTGGCTACTAATAAACCAAGTTGTTTTCCAAGACTATAGTTAGTGTTGGCGCTCATTTTGTGTCCGCCCTCTTTTCCATCGCCAATATCTGAATTTAATAGCATTAATGACATTCAAACTTAAGTTATATTAACTTAAGTTAGAAACGAATCCAATATTTTTTTATAGTATTAGTTAATTGAATAAATTTATGTATAATATTATAATTATTGTATTATAAATACATACTATCGTTTATAAAATTATATAAATATTTTAATCACAATTAGTGATAAAACTTTTGATTTTTTCCAAATTTTTAAATTTGATTTAAATAATTCTTAAAAATATCACAAATTAATGAATTGACTAAAAATATTGTGAAAATTGACTTTAAATTTATTTTACATATTTTGTTATAAAATTAACAAATTTTAATGACTTCAACTAATGAGTCATCTTTAATGAGTTCTCATTTTGTTTAGTCCTTGCAATTAGTTTTACATATGACAGTAAAGTATCTAATTTGTAGTCAACTGTATATAACTCTCATATTCCAACTCTGTTTGTAATTTCGAACATTTGATTAAAAGCAGAGATGGAGTGATTGGTAAATCCCTCTCAATCGAGGAATCGGTAGGACCCCCTAGGGAAATTTGTCGGCAAATTTTTAATGATTTTTGAGGAAAATTTTTTCACAACTTTTTATTCTAAAGGCTTTAGAATTGAAATAAATAGCGTTTTAGACATTAAAACATATAAAATAACGCTTTTTAACGCTATTTTGAAATTGAAATATAGTATTCTTTGGAATCAAAAACCGAAATCCATTTTTTATGCATTTTCTCTCATTTTTAATTAAAAACATCAAAAATGACTCAAATCAAAAAATTTCCAAAAATTCTCAAAAGAATAAAAAATAGCATTTTGATCACTTTTCGGAAAATTAGTTCCCCAACCCTATCAAACCACATAAACATCTCAAATCAAAACTATTGGCCATGTTTACAAATAAATTTTATGCATATAATTATTTAAAATATATATTTAATCATAATATAGTCATAGTATTACAGTAATACTATTACTGATTATTAGAAAAATGCCTCGAATTTTACTATTCCTAATGAAAGAAACAAATTTAAAATTTGATATTTTTTGAATAAAACTTTAATAAAAACTTTAAAACATTAGAATAACGATTTAAGTTACTTGGTAGTTGTGTTTGAACATAATTATAAAAATGTAAGAATTTCTCAACTGAGTTGTGCAAAATCGTAAGAAATTCTTACATTTTTATAATTAGAATAACGTTTTATCGCTTAATAGCAAAACTTTCCATATAATGCTTTTACGAGACTCTGAAACTTTTTCAAAAAAGTTTTGTCTTTCGGTCTAAAAATACAAATTCAATGGAAAAGAGACCTAAACGGCAATGCCTAGGATTTTTGGGAATTTCTCAATTGTTGAAGTTTATGAGCACACGGATAAAATTTTGAACTTGCTCACTAATTTACAAAAAGACTCAAAAGCAGAGATGGCTAAAGGGGGTATTTCAAAATACCCTCTGAGACTGGTGATCACAAATGAGAAATTTCTCTAAGGAAATTTTGTATACCCTATGGGATTCCCATTATTTTTAATAATAATAATAATTAATTAATTAATTAATTAATAATTAATAATAATAAAAAAGTTGAGGACAGATCTAAATAAATATTTTATAATTAATTAATCTCTAAAATATCTAAATAATAATTGAAAAATCAAAAATGATCTCTCAGAAATGACATCGGTCAGTTTATGCAATCAATCACTAAAATGAAGTTTTTAGTAGTTTTGGTTTTCAAATTTAATATATAACATAAGTTAGTCAGAAAGACATGTAATTAATTGGATGGGTCATCATTTATAAATTAATAATTATTAAAATATTGATTTTTTATTAATATTCAATTGGATTCCCATATTTTACTTCTAATAGAAATCCCATATTAAAATCAAATATATTGGAATCCCATTAAGAGAAATTTTAGAGAAACTTTCTAGAAACTTTCTAGGTGATTTTCGAGATACGAGAAATTTGCTATCACTATCTGAGACGAAAAATTGGTAAAATATTCCCACCTGTCGCGTGAAGACCTTAACATTACGTCTATGGACAAGCACTAGGTCTGTCGAAGTTTACCTAAAATACCCTCCCCTGATACCCCCTGAGGTCGACTAGTTTAGCCATTTCTGCTTAAAAGTAAATCACTTCATAATTAAGAAAATATTGGCAGAAATCATAAAATACTTTAATTAAAACTATAAGTATTAGAAAAAAATTATTGAAATTAATATTTATTTAAATTAAGATTTTTTTAAAGATATTTTAATTGAAGTTAAATAAATTGTTTATTAGACTTGTCTTCGATTTTTGTTTTACTGAAACAAATAAAACTTTACTTTTCTTTTCAAAACTTGTTAAACTTTTAAGTCTATAGTGTTAACAAGTTTTAACAGATATTAACAAATATTAACGACTATTAACAAACTTATATCAATGATTGAGAATAAAAGTGTAATCGAAGCAAATTTTCACGTTTTAATTAAAAAAAAGTCACACAAAATGTTTATTAACTGTGAATGAAAGAACCCTCGAATATAACTAGTATTGGAGTAATACTGAAAATATCCATTTATCTCTTTTAGAAGAAAAAAGTTTAGGGAGATTAGGGAGAGGCCAACCAATTATTAAAGTCTGGAATAGTTTTCTGATTAAACTATTCTTGTTTTGCGTGCATTTCATAGAAAATAGAAAAATAAATTTAATATTTATTTAAAGCAAAGGTATCCGCAAAGAGGCAGTAAAATGAAAATTTCTTTAGAGTTGGAGTATTATCGGCCATCCCTTAATGCATCCCATAATACATCCCTCACTTACTTAACCAAATTTTCAGTATTTTAATTAAGAATAGAGTCTCTTATGATTTCATACAATTCTTATTTTTGTTGTTAATTAACTACAAAAACTTTCTATTATTTATAAACACATTTACTAATGATTTTGGGATAAATTTCAGGACAATCCAATAGATATCAACATTTCAATGAATTTCTAGTAAACCTATTAAAAAAATCTCTGAATTCTTGGAAATAAAACAGTTCTGCATTTGTATATTAAATAAATTTTCATTTCTCGAATCTTCTCAATAAAAACTATATAGTTGTGGTTTTTAGATGAATTTCATTTTTTAAATTATTATCTAGTATTCGATTTCTTCTAATATTCTTGAACAAATCATTTATTTAATATACAAATGCTAGATAAATAATTAATATTAATTTAAAGAAATAATTATTAATGATATAATTTTGTTTTTAATATTTAAAGTTGAGAATTAGCCAAAGGTTTGTTATAAAATTTTTATAAATTAATTTGTTTTATAATTAAATAGCAAAATATCGCTCACTTGCGGTCATTTGAAGGTCTAATTAAAAACTGATCGATAATATTCTCTATTTAAACAAATTCTTAATAAATCGATTAAATTATTTTTCTAATAAAACTTTTAGTTTAAGTCTTAAATATTAAAAATCTGTTGAATTGTATTTTTGAAAAAAAAGTCACAAAAGGCGGACATCTGTTTGACTGATAGTAAATAAGTTAATGAATAATCGTTAGGTTTTTGTGTACTTTTATCAGTAAATTTGAAAGATGTTAAAAGTATTGTTAAAGTAATTCATAAATTATATATAATATAATACATGAAAATAAATTTTAGATATAAGGATATATAGTCTATAAATATTGAGATGAGTTATCATTCAATTGATCTGAGTTTGAAAAATGGATAAAATAACAATTGATATATTGTATAACATAATAGTATGTATTATAATAGTATACAACTCTGTATATAAACTGAAATAGTATGTATACATGTATATAACTACACAAAGTCTGATCAATAATTAAGTTGTGTTCATCTGATTTATTTTAAAGCATTGATTTTCCAAAACTCTATTAAGATCTTTACAAAAGATAACAATTGTTATTAATATAATCTCTCAAACTTTAATGACTTTATTAATAATCAATATTTTAAAATCACATTTTATAATAGTTTACAACTTATTTAAAGTACTTCTGGTCACTCATCTAAGACAAAGTTATTGATTTTATATTAGTAATATTGAATTAAATAGGTATAATGGAAAATTCTTTTAACGGCAAGGTGAATTTATCAGTTCAGTAAAGTTTAAAAAGTCATTATAAATACATTTATAGCGACGGAATTCTTGAAGAAATAATACATTTTATTGTTGATTTTAACATGAATTCAAAGAATTCGAAAAGTTAACTTGCAAATTTTCGCTTTCCTTAAACTTTAAATAGAGAACCGAAAACTAAATTTAATGCAATGATTTTGGATTCGATCGAAACCTTGTTCTTATTTTAAGGTAAACAACGAGTGTGTGAATCATTTTTTAGAGATCTGTCGGTTAACAAATAGAACGGAAAATGAATAGAAAGACTTCGCTTCAGTTCTCTCTCTCTCTCTCTCTCTCTCTCTCTCTCCACCACTCACACAAAAATACTGTAAATTTAAAAAAGTAAAAATGAATAGTGAAAATAGAGTGGCTTTAAGCTAGGTCATTTTCCATCACAACAATAACAGTCCGAAACGAAGGACTTGAATGAGAAGTGGGTCGATATGCATACGATTCTACATATCGTTGAGTTTGTGCTCTATTGCTATGTCTGTATTATGAAATAAGATGTGAACACAACTCTAAGAGATAAGCGGTTGGGAACCACTAAACTTGTTATGACACAGTTTACAGTTCACAGCATTACTTCAAAACAAATTTCTTGCTTTTATATAATCTGATTAATCGACTTATATTTCAATAGATTTTTGTATATTTGTTTGACTGTTTAATATGTTTTTAACCGTTAAATTAAAAAGGGGTTAACATTAACTTCAATTTAATAGCAAATGTTTAGTCTTAATTTGCTCGTAATAATTGCATAATAATTATCAATTTAAAAATGTGCAAGCAATATTTATTATACTTAAAATTTCTTTAATTAAAAGAATAAAACATCGAATATTAACAAAACATATATTGAATAGAAATCAATACATAATAAAAGTTAAAACATAATATTTAATGGATATAACAAATATGAATGGCTTTTATAAGAAATGAGTATTATCATGGTACATTTATCATTGATTTCTCAAATAAAAAATCCCATTTAAAAGAACAATTTAATTGATTTATTTGAGTACTTATTTAATGAATATATTCTTTTAAATGCGATTCAAATAAATAATTATAAAATTTAATGCTTTCATAGATATTATATCAGAAAATGTGATCTCAATTACAATAAAAGAATTGTTTGGTAGATATCAGTCGATTCAAAATCGATTCATAACTCATAGCAAAAGTTATTATCCAATGAAATGCTTTCTTCAATTCATCCCTCGATTTAATTGGAAAGACTTTCAGTTTCATATCATCAGTAATGATATATCTCTTTATCAATACTCTGTATTTTATAATCGAGTTTTGTTTTATTTCATTCAATTAGAATGACTTCGAGCCAATCAAATCAAATCAAATCAAATTTAGTCAAAACTTAAGATTTTTAACAATTCTTTTGTCAAAATTTGTTATATTTTTCTATTAAGTAAATCAAAATGAAATGCTATACTTTTAGAACGAATTTTGAGCACATGATAAATGTTGCATGATAATGTCATGATAATTGTATTGCATTTTCTAAATGTTTTGTTTTTGGAAAATATTTTTATTGGAAAAGACTTACACCTGAAGACAATTAAGAGTTTGAGATAATTATATGTAACGAATAGATGAGTAGCTGTTGGAGTGGTTGACCACATATATACACATATGTAAAGCATATAAGATGTTTGTGTTTTGGCTAAATATGACATATACCTGATCGAAGGTAATGGAATGGTATGCAATCCAAGGCAAACCACCAAAACGCTCATTTCGGTACGAATTACTGTGAGTTTGGGTCAATTATATTAGAGACCCCCTCAAGGGTTCAATGATGTGAAATCTATTTCAGTAATTTATCAAAAGAAAACACTATTATTATGTTTTTTGCTTTGCGTTCAAATGTTTGCCATTTGAGAAACGAATCGCAATTCAAAGCGAATGTAAATCACATATTCTATGAATGTATAGAGAATTTATACTTCTATTATACAGAATATATGTTTTTGAAACATTCAGGTATTGCCTTTTGGCCAAAACTATTACTATTTGGTTCAAGCATTGAATATATTGAGCGCTCATTGCATTTAATTACTAACTATATATCTATGAATCTATGAATTTCAGAGATTTTAATGACGCGTATATTCTTCACATAAACTTAAGCCAACAATAAGTCCATACAAAAAGAATTATAAAAATTATCATGATACATCTATTTTCCAATCCAACTATAATTTAAATAACTTCCTGACAGACGAGACATAACATGCAATAAAGTGTTTCCAACAAACTCTTAATTTTTCCTAAAATCTAATCATTTTTAGATTTTCACTGATAATACACTTTCATAAAACATTCTCCTAATTATAGTTAACTAAAATTGTTTCAAAATATTGATTAGAAGTTAAATAGAATATTGAATTACTAACTAAGAGAAACCAACATCTTGCAAATTTCACTAATTTCACATCAATTTATATATTAACTGTCTTTAAGGAGAGGCACAGCATAAAACCATATCCAAAAAAGACAAAATATGATATAATTTTAAAGTCAATTGTATTTTAAAGATTTTATTAAATGTGTTAATCCATTAGAACTGGAAATTGACAAAAACCAAAGAAAATTATTTTCATATTTTGTTTTAAATATTTTATCATGGTAATTATGAATTGCTCAAAAACAATTTCAAATAAAATTCATACAAATATATGTTAAATACAAAATAATAAAAATAAAATAATTAGTGAACTTTAATTCAAAGAATATGTGATAGATTTTATTCAATTGATTCAGAATAATAAATAATCAATTATTTAATATTGAATACCCTTTTGCTGAGTAATGTAAACCTAAAAATAAGCAATAATTGTATTGTATAAATCTGTATTGCAAAGCGTTGCACTACAATTGAATTCTTCTGAAATTTTTGTATATTTAATACAATAAAATATAATTTTTTTTTTCATTTTATCCGTTGAACTATAGTTCAAAAGAATTGTTTTGTTCATTAATTGGACTTTTCTGCCAATCATTTCAATCAAATGTTGATCTTCTGTTAACCGAATAAATAAATGTCTGCAATAATTAATTGTTGGGCGACTCTATTACAAGATTTATTGATATTCTTTTTGAACAAAGTTTTGACTCAAAGTTTAGTAAAACTCTCCAAACCCTCTATTGTTTAGTTTTAAGATTTTGTCGTTCAATTAATTTCATATTCTTTTTTAATGCAAAACTCGATTTAATAAAAAATTGGTTGATATAAATCGGTCATTTGCAAGGGTATACTTTGAAGTACTTTAGTTATTCCAGTGTTTTATTTTGTTTTTTTAGTAAAGATCATGAAAAAGGGGGCAAAAAATAGTTTGTCTTAACTAAAATATTAGAGGTTTGAAACGACAGAATTTGACATATCGTTAGTCTATGTTATGGCCACTCAACTCATCACTCAGTGGGAACTCAATTAGTTTTTGGACCAAAAGTAAGAGAAAAATTCAATTCGAGAGACATTAAGCTTAAGACTGAAATCTGGCGAAAAACATGTTTTTTGAAGATTTAACATTTAGTCGACATGTGGTCGTTGTGGTAGTTGTGGTACTTTTAGTCGTTTTAGTCGTTGTTTGACTCTCACTGATGTTTAAATATTTTTTAGTCTTTTACTTATAACTACTTATTATAATCACTCAAACAATTCTTTATATGTTTTCGATTAAAACTCATCACTAATTCTTGAATACTTGAATTTCAAAATTGTTTGTAATCATGAGATTAAAGACACCACAAGATTACCATTTTTTTGTGTCTTATTTTTTTGTGACAATATTTGGACAGAATTTTTTAAAATTAGTTTACATCAAATCTCAAAGTGAATACCTTTTGTCAGTTTTACTATAAAAGATGTGTTGATTTGTTGAATTTGATAAATTCTAGTAGAACTTATTAAGTGAACTAGATCGTGACAAGAACTTCACTAATCTTTATCATTAAATAATCACTTAAAGCGATTGGAGGCACACGAATCAGTCACGAAAACCGCCTTTTCTTCAATATATTAATTGATATATTTTTAAATGAAAACTATTATGGCTTTAAATTATCGTAAATTTCACATAAATATTGAAATATTTTTAAGTAATCTTTGAAACATTGAATATTATTATTTAATGACTGGTAATAAGGATTACAATAATTGTTGACCAAAATTATAAATAAATTCCTTTTGTTTTATTTGTTTGTTAGGGAAACCAAAAGTGTTTACTATTTCGCAGACGAAGAGTAATCGTTAGACAAATTGACGCTCAAATGTTAAAACTATAGTTAAATAAAAGATATAAAACATAAAATAAAATATAAAGAAATAGACTTTTTTAATGCTATACAGATCTGTAAATGTTTTAAAAGTTGCTCTCAAAGTAAAGAAGTGGTAAAGAAGTGGTGAAGAAGTAGTGAAGAGCGACACCTGATTTCTTCCAAATATATTCCTAAGTTTTGATCATATTTTCATTTCTCATTTAGTTCTAAATCACAAAAATTTTAAATCATTTTTGAATAGTTTTTAATTAGTTTTAAAATTTGAAGTTTTATTTGATTAATGTTTGGACACATTTTAATCGAATGTAATTTTATATACAAATCAAATGAATTTAAGGTTTTTAACAGTTATTAGTTATCGGTTTGGATGGAATCAAATTATACTTTCTTTTCAATATTAGACAAAATAATTAATTTCTTTATAAAATCAATTATATAAAATATTTTTTGAATATAAACTGATTTAAATTATTAAAGAATTTATTATAAAAATAGTTTTAGAAGAGTTTTAAAAATTAATTTTAGGTTACATTCCGTTAAACTAATGGTTATTTTCAGTTATTTCCCGACAAAACAATTTAAATATCTTTCGATTAATTTATACAATAAGTCATAACTTAAATGTTGAAGAACTCCATTAAGAAATGCGAACAAAATATTGAGAAAAGTGGTCGAGAAATAGTATTTTAAGTAAAATAAACAGAATCTCATCAAATAAAGGCAGAAATGTTTGTTTTCATGTGAAGAAGCGTTTCAACACATTTTTCTGTATTTCAGTTAAACTTTTTTGAGTTTTCACTTAAAGTTTAAGTCTTAAACGATAGGTTCGAAAATAATGTTTTATTAGGTTCTGACACATTTCGCCTAACCTTTGTTATACAAAAATTGTTTTTCATTATTGATTTGAAGATTAATTATAATAATAAACCTTTTAATAGAAATAAATTATTAATATATCAATGATTAACAATAATAAACAATTCTCTCTCTCTCTCTCTCTCTCTCTCTCTCTCTCTCTCTCTCTCTCTCTCTCTCTCAACTTTTAGTAATATAAGACTAGGTGAAATAAGGTTCAGCAAAATGGGATGCAATAGTAGATTAGATGTAAAAACATGTGTTTTTTGAGTACTTTACACGAGAGTGAAGTGGTTTTAGTTTAACATAACTTAACTTTTCTTAACAAAACTTAAGAAATCAAATCAAATATTCAAATAAACAAATTCTTATGTTTTCTGTAATAAACTTGTATTTCTTGCAGTTATTCTGTTCTCCGGACAACATTTCTACGATCAATGAGTCAACAAACGGAGTGACTGAGTATTACTTCAATTGTAATGAACTTCAAAGTGATTCCGGTAATAAAAATATTAATCATTAATTACTTAACCATTAACGAGTTATAGCGCGAGGCTGACCAAGCTCATTGTTGAGCTATTGGCCAATTAGAAATCAGCATTTAATTTAAAGATTTCCTATGGGATATCCTTGTTCAAATTATATAAATTAACTTAATTGAACTCAAATCAATCGCATTATCCAAAAGTTTAATCATTTAATAGAATTTTGAGACTTTTAGTAGTTTTCTGTGAGTTTTAATTTTTTTTAAACATTTACACTAAAATCAACAAACATTACGAATGTCTCAACAATTATTTCGACTTCACTGTGATTTTAACTAAGCACTAAATGCGCGCTTCAGTGCAATGCATATGTGATAGAAAAAAGCCTCCCACTGACCGCTTATGCATTAGTGGGAGGCTTTTTT
>JAQIXI010001480.1:0-13497 GCA_034700165.1 Galumnidae sp. Gr-Ori-00277 | reverse complement strand
AAACAAGAAGAGGTTCAACGCATTCAAGAAGAGGTTCAGTTGAAAGACGAAGAAACTCGTCGTCTTCAGGAAGAGGTAGAAGAGGCGAGACGTAAACAGGATGAGGCAGCGGCTGCTCTAATCGCTGCTTCCACTACACCTCAAAATATTCACGTTTTGGAGAATGAGCATGAGGAAAATGATGACGAACTTTCCAATGGAGAAATCGGTTCGTTATTTCTCAAATGTTTAGAAAATTTTATTTTATAAAATATTTTTATTGTTTCCTTAGGCGTTGCTTTTAATCACGACGGAGACGGTGACAGTGCCATAGATGTGCCGCGACCTGAAGAAGAAAGAGAGACAGAAGTGTCCAAAAAGAAAGATCTTCAGGAACAGCTTAAGGTTTGTTTTATATTTAATTATGTATTGATTCGGTTATTAATTATAATTATGTTAATAGCAATTACAAGAAGACCTGGCACTCGCCAAAGACGACAGTAAAGTCACCCCAAATGATGTCTTACATCAGGAGAACGTTCGTCAGGGAAGAGACAAATACAAGACTTTACGCGATATAAGAAAAGGAAATACTAAAAGACGTGTCGATCAATTCGAGAATATGTAAAGCAATTAAAGACATAATTTTATTGAAATTATTTTATACAAAAAAAAGATATTTTGTTTCCGACATTTAGTTAAAGCCTTTCAACAATTTTATAAACGATAATAGTTCTGACGTTTGGCATAAAATTGAATTATTTTTTTAATTCATATCAAATGATTGAATCGGAAAGTAATTCAATTCTCTTAATATTTCAGAACAAAGTCTTGTTTTTTTGATCATAACTTTAGAGAAATTCCTCTTTTATTCAATTATTTCAATCATTTAAAATCCATTTTAAAAATATTTTCAAATACTTGTTATTAAACTCTCATTCATTCCTATTGTTCTAATTATTGTCTCTTTAAATGTGTTTTTGTCGGACAATATTAGAGAAATATTTTTAGTAAATATCAAATGTTTTTTTGTTTTAACTCAAAACAAAACTCTGTTATACCTATTTTTTGTTTTTGTCCTCGATTATGTCGACCTCCATAATATTCCTTATTAGTTATTTATATTAATTATTATATTTTAATAATTAAGGAATTGTTTGGTTTTTATCCCTAAATGTTTAACTCTTTTAATATAAATCTCTTTTAAAAGAAAATCTCTTTAATGTCTTCACTTGTCGTCTAAATATCATTTGTTTCAGAATAGATGTCATATTTTTCTATAGATTATAAACAAAAATTCTAATGAAATTCAGTGCCTTTGCATTAAAAGTTTATTTTTGGATAAAATAAAATGCAATCCTTTTTGTAAAAACTGTTTTTAATCATTAATTTTTGGGTCAATTTTTTCAAAAGAAGCAAAAAAATTGTTGAAAAATGTTTTAATGTTTAAAATTATCCTCATTTGAAGTCATTTTTTTATATTCAAACTTTTTTTGAATTAATTTCCAAATTATTCTTTTCAATGAGTTTTTTATTTAATAATTTTTTCATTTTATTCAAATGTTTTTCAAATCATTCATTATTTTAAGCATTGATTTTGTTTTCCTCTCAATTTAATGCTTTAAACGAGTAGTCATTCCGGAAAAATGTTTTGTTAATTGAAGATTAAGTAAATTAAAGTCCTATAATATACTCATATATTCATTCATTCAATTATTTATATATTTTTTTTGAGTAATTAATCAAAAGAAGAAAAATTCATTTTTTCTCTTAAAGTTATTGAATTAATTATAAGTTTAATATTTCTTTGAATTAATTTAATCTTAAAATTGTTTGAAAGTCGAGGAAATATTATCAATGAAATCAATTAATGAGTAATAAATGCGTGAAAAATGACATTGAATTGGAATAAAGTGAGGAATGCATTCAATTTAATCATTAGTTATTTGTTCAGGAATTCAATTGGAATTCACGCAAAATGTTTCAGTTGTTTCAGTGCTCTTTTAAAGCCTATTTTGATATATACTGAAAGATTACCTTCACTTTTGTAGAGCTTTAATCAATTTGAGCTAGCTCAATCAAATTAAGTGCATAATTGACACAAATTCGTTGAGTGCAGTCGTATCCCTGACATCCGTTTGCAACAAAACCAAACATCAATTTCCCTCATTTGGGGTTTTTTCCCTTCTTTTCAATGTTTACAGAGAATCGATGTTTACATCAATTTTTGATAACATTTTTCGTTTAAATCGTCGCAAATATTGAATAAATAATTAAACAACAATTTAAACACTTTTTGTTTTATGGAAAACCATTTTTAACAAAAGACCAAAATGTAAGCCAAATGACAAAACAATTGCCACAAATTGTCAAAAATTCATTTAATTCGTTAGAATTGATAAACATTTTAACATTTGATTATAATTTAGATTTTAATCAACAAATTTAACAAATGGTTCGGACTTTTGATACCGAAGAAGACCTAAAAGGGGACGGCAGGTCCTGTTCTGCCATTAGGGAAGACCTCAAATATTGCATTTATGCGACGGATTGCGTCAAAATTGTATTTTTGGCCAAATTTTGATTTTTGTTTTATTCTGTTTTCTGTTAAATGAAAGGAACGAAAGACACCGCGAGAATGTCTGGCATCACATCACCCATCAGTTCCCGAAGAATGCCATCAATTGAGGAATTTATTGTATGAATGCAAAAGAAGTTTGGTATGCATTTGACTCTTTGTTTCCAAAAACTGATTTTATTGTCTTTTAGATGGACTTCAGATCTCGATTTCGGGGACGAAAAGGTTATTCAGGAATTGAGACTTAAATTATTTTTAATTAAATTACTTTTTATTAATAATTGATATTAGAATCAAAGCATTAATTATATAACAAAATATCCATAAAATGAGTTAAAAGTAGAAATTAAATAAAAATTATTTGAAAATCAATCGAAAGGCAAATAAAAGTGAATGAAGTGATGACTAGAAATATGGGAATCAATAAAAATAAACCTCTTTTTTAGGAACAAAAGGACTTTTATATTGTTTTAATTCAATCTTAGCTTTGAGTAGAGTTTCGGTAAAATTTAATTATGATTTTTAAGAGAATAATTGTTTCCAAAGATTAGGTAATTATTTTTTAGGCGTTTTCTTCTTTGATTTGGGAGAAGTCGATTGAAATACACTCGAGGCTGACATCAAATTCTCGATATATTGACCTAAAACTTGATTTTCAGACTTCAGTTTTAGGTTCTCTTCTTTTACTGAATCCACTCTTTGAGATAAATCTGTTTAAAACAAAACAAATTAATCGAAAGCTATTAAAATGGAAGGCATACCGTCGAGAGTGTTCTGAAGTTCGAGCACTTGTGCGATAAGTCGTTCCTTTTCTTCGACTTCGTCCGGACTCATGTCTGGATCCAAAGCTATTTAAAGACATAATTAAATTATTTAATCTCAATGTTAGCTTACAATTATGCTGAGCACTGGGACTATCGGTGCCATTAGTATAGACCGACGGAATCGATTCAATACTCTGTCCGTCGAGTCTAAACTGTTGAGAATCAGATTCAGACAACTTTTCTTGACTTTGATTATCATTGGATTCGAGACCATCACTGAGTTCTTCGATGGCGTCTTCATCTGCCAAAGGAATGTCATTAATTTCTTCCCCCAATCGACTGGTAGTGGCCATCGTCTCAGACATTATTCAGTGGATTATTGAACTGTAGGTCAAAACAAAAGTCAATGCATTTAACATAAATGGATGTCTGAATGGATGGCTCTCTTCAAACAAATTTGAAATTTGATATTTTGGGTCAATTCTATCGATTAAAGTTTATCTAAACTAAACTCAAAATAATTGGATTCTAATATAGTTTACAAAAAAATATATATTATTTGAGATAAGTTTGGATTAAAAAGAGTGAGATTACGATCTCTTCTGAAAAATTAGACGATTAGTGCCGACAACTGATTGATTGTAAAAATCAGTTCTTTTAGTTCTTTTGTTTCTTATATTAAAATTACAGTCATTTTTATCATAATTGGAGTCAATTTACCCGAAAATATGCAGTCATTTGATATTGGATTAGATTAAAGTCATTTTATCTCTAAATGATTATAAATTAAAGAAATTTTATATTCATATGTTTTACAAATAAAATATATTCTTTGTTAGTGTTTAGACATATATCGGATATCAAATAAAAATATCAAATTTAATGATCATTTGAGGGAAGGGTTCACTTAATTATCTATTTATGCAAAATATGTTTTGTTTGTGGAAAAGGTTCGGCAAAATAAACAAAAGTTATGAGAAAATGCGTTAATTGAAATGAGGTCTGAATATAAGATACTTATACTTACGGGAAATGAGACTCAAGAAAAAGATAAATAAAATTAAAAAATGAGTTCAAACTTCACAACTCATTGAGAAAAATAGCATTTGTTTTATGGATGTATTGAATGTAAACACGAAAAATGTTTTCAATAGTAAAATACAAAACACATGAATGAGTGATAGAAGCGCTGCAATCGTTGCATACGTCAAGTCCTTAGAGGTTGTGCTCAGAGGTTGTGCTCGAGTTTGTGGTTCACAGCAAATGTTGTTTTGGTTGAACTGCAGGTGTCTGTAATGTCTGCAGAAGACTGTATTTAAGAGTCAGAGAAAATTGTCTGACTGTGAGTTACGATTGCATCAAAAACACCGACAGCACTGACTCACAACTCTGTGAATGTGCTGTTCTCTGCACTTACTCTCTGTATATACTGTCAGTAGATTTGAATTGTGATCACAACTAAAAAGCATTACATGACTTGCATTGGACTGAATCTTAAATCCTGAGTTATAGTAGACATCACTTTTGGAGATCTGATTAATGACTCAATTATTTTATTGCAAATTATTTAAATGACTTAAACCGAGAGACGACTAACAAATGAAAACATTTGATGATTAAAAGAGCTCTGAATTTGCGCTTAAAAAGTGTTGTTTATGTTTTGATCGCTTCTGTCAAATGTGCTGATCATCTGTTTGTTTGTGTTATCGATTTGCAAATTAATCACTGCTTTAATTAACTGATTATATAATTGTGTCAATTGTTATGACTTCCGAAACATTGAAATTAGAAATAATTTGTAATATTAAGACATTTGTTTGATTTGGCGCTTCTTTTGAATGATATCCGCAAATGATTTTGGCTTCAAATCACTTTAAATCGCTTTTTTTGCTTAACTTTGAAGATATTATTATTGATTTAAAAGGAAATAGTTTTGACTTATTGTCTGATGGATTGTATGCCTAACGTATGACTAAAGCGCTTAAAATCGACTGTTTTTGCGGTGAAAAACCTCAGCACTACTGAAAGCATTCACTAAATAAAAGGTAATTAAATGAGAATATAATTCAATTCAATTGTATTTTTCTCCACTTTTTCTGAGCTTTTGTTCCGGTAATGGCTTTCATATAAGAGATACTACTCTTCATATGATTAATCATTTGATGAATTAAACAATTTTTCTCTTCTTTTAGTTTTGTGTTTATTTGAAAATCAGACAATTTTATGATAATGACATACATTGCGGTTAATAACTGTTTATAACTGTTTTGTTTACTCAAACCTATTGTAGAAATGATTTTATAATTAAATTTATTCGTAATTTTAGTCATGAAATGAGTAAAAATAGTTTAATTTAATAATTGGTTATGAGTTGACTCTTATTCAGCACTTTTTTAATATTTATTTTGAGTCTTATCTCAATTATAATTGAAGTTTACTTTTGCTTTAATTATAAGTTTAAATAACTTTCATTAGTATTCATAGGATTTGTTTATTTTTGTTGAAATTTAATAGACTTTTCAAAAGATTTTTTTGTTTTTTCTCGACTCGTTTTTAAAAAAATTTATTGCATTTCCTATAAAACTGATTTGTGGACTAAATTCCATTGAATTGCTTTAACTCTTAAGTGGTTAAAGAGTCAAAAAGAGTCAAAAAGTATTTTATTTTTATTTATTGAATAAAGTTTTTGATTCGATTAAATGTTTGGCAAACGAACTGACAATAACTGACAATAATTATCGTTTGAATGACGAAAAAATTGTTTTACAACTCTTTTGGTATTTGTTTTCTTCCTCTGTTTGCGTTCTGAGTCGAGTCCTCAAACTGTGAGCCGTAACTGAAATGTTGACCTCATAATAGTTGAAAGATCACAACTCTTAAGTGGGTTTGGAATTTGTGGTTCATTCAGACATTAATGAGGAAATGGTGTCATTCATAAAGAGAATATCCTTAAAAAGAGAGCATTTATTAAAACCTATTAACTGTTAATTCAATATTAGAATTTGTCGCACATCCGGGCCTTACATTTCATTATTATTATTATTATTATTATTATTATTATTATTATAACAATAATTGTAATAAATGTTAATCGCCTTTATATTAATAATGCCTTTCACTTCACTCATCGCTAAATGAAGTGCTTTCCAAAGGATTTAATTCCAGTGGTTTTGTATTCAATATAAGTTTATATCTGTTTATAAGTCGATTAAAAATAAAATGTTATACAAATGTATAACAATTTATGTACATTAGATTCAAGAAAATCAATAAAAAAAGTATTATATTTATAGCCCTAATGTGTGTTATTTTATTTGAATTTTACTTTTTGTTCGGTTCTGATCTTCAATCTTATCGTAGAGTCGTTTTCAATAAAAAGGAGGAAATTCAAACCCAAATAGCTTTCACTTACACTGTAGTTGTGGTCTGTAGTGTAGGATAACGTCATGTTTCTAATTATTATAATATTTTTCTCAATTACTTTCATATGAGAGTAAAAATGTTTTTTTCATTCAATGCAAACAAATTTCGTGTTTCACTATTAATGATGTGAACACGAATTGGGCTCTTATTATGCATTTTGAGTATTGTATTAAACATTTGACTAAATCTCGAAAATTCGTTTCTCTAATAAATGTTTTACTACAATATGTTTGCGAATCGTTTTTTTTTCTCTTCACTTTTTATCATTTGGTTTTGTTATGAGTTTATCATTTGTTCTATTCGTGTCCTGTCCTGTCCTTGATTTGGGCACTGATTTCTATTTAAATGATTTTATTATTTCGATAAAAAAATGAATGAATTATTCGTTTCCATAATTATGTCTTTTGTTTGAAATATGCAAAAACTCTTTCTTTCCTCCGTTTCTTCCCTTTTTCTTGAGCTCACATTGAATTGACTTTTCTGTTGGAAACAAGTTTTACTTCTTTGGGTTCCCTAACAACAGGACTTGTGTTCAAAAGTTTTTTTACATTCAGGAAATTGTAGTGTTTGTCGTCCCCACAGTTGTCTTCTTTAGAACTTCACTCACTTTCTAATTAATCACAATAAGTATCGGCTCATATTGTGTTAAATGACTCCTGTGCTTATGGCCAGAATTGCTTTCTATATGACCATATATTCATTTTGCTGTCCTTTACATACACTTTATTTATGGCTTTTCTCACACAATATTATTTGTATTATGACTGAAGAAACAATGGATGGAAAGTCAGAGCCATAGCAGTCATATAAAATTAAATAAATAACTCATAGAGTCCTCTGATATTAGGCTCTTATATGACTTACACTTCTTCTCAATTCTTGATAGAAACCGATTCTTATGACAGATAAGAGTTTTCTATTTTTCTGTCTTTTATTACTTTTTGTATTCAATGGTTGCCTTCTTTTATATTTTTTCAATCATTCAATTTCTTGTGATTCGATGAAAGGCTTTCACTACTACTCTCCCATCCCTTAAATAATTTTCTTTCTTTTCTTCATTACTTTCTATTATTATTATTATTATTATTTGTTTTGTAATTAAGTGGTAAACGCTATTTTCACTAAAGGATGATCTAATCCATGTTGTGCTGTCACTGAAAGTCAATAGAATAGTGAAATGAAAAGACAGTCATTAAATGAGAGAAATAATTGTTTTAAATCTATTAAATTTTTATCATTTGTTTCTAACGACAACACAATCTTTCCTTTTATTAAGGCTTTGAACTCCAGTTCTCTCTTTAATGTCGGGAATTATTTCATCGATTTCTGACGAAAGAGAAGTGTCGGCGAAAAAAATGTCTAATATTTTCTGCTTCACTCATTATCTCTATGTATGCCTACCCTTACATTCAAGACCTGTGACTTCTGTCAATTCCTTTAATATTTTTATTATTATCTCTAATAATAAAAGTTTTTCGGCGAAAGTTTTTGATGGTTTGCATTATTGATGTTATTTAAGATCAGCTGCTTTTGAAGTCTTTCCTTAGTTTGGTTCTCATCTAAACCATTATTTGTCAGAAAAATAGTTTTATATTTTATTTTATGGAAGAAAGCATTTGAATGAATGTTTGCTTTCGATTCACTTCTTCATAGATTTTCTGTTTGGGTAGAAATCGAATGTTTTTCGGTATAAAAACAATTGATAACAATTCGCGAAATGGATTTCTTTTCACGAGTTGTGAAACTAATATCTTTTTTCGCCAGAATTCTGATCCGATATTTGCATTGACTCACATTTTTTGTTATTCCTTTCGCTTTTGTGTTTCCGAAAAGTATTCGTTTGCCTCAAACTTTATGACAGATATTCGACTAAAAGTCATGTCTGAGACCAGAGTTGAGATGAGTTATGAGTTCTAACTTTAAGTGAAAAACCAATGGTTTAGTAGTAACTCATCTTTTATGCTCTTTTTTCGTCATTTTCGTCAGATATTAGCCACAATTTATTGAAGTGAACCACATTTTTCTGTTACTAACGCACTGTTAGCCCATAGTTTCAATTGTAATGTGAACTCTCATATCGAAAGACTGTCAGAAATTGAAGACATTGAAGACTATCACAAATGCAAGAGTTATACACGAAAACAATTGTAGTAATCCTTATGTGTTCACTCAATCCTAACATTTCTTTCGGTCGACTGATTCTCTTTGAATGCTATTAGCCTTATATATGACTCAAATATAGAGATTTATATATTTTTCATATATTCTTTTGAAGCCGTTTGTAGTGAGTATTATATCATTTGGTTCGTTATGAGTCATAAGTGAGCCCTTTCTGTCCATTATATACGAATTGCTATATTTTTTGGTCAATTTTATTCAATTTTATATTCGAATTTATAGTCCATAAGTAATTCAGTTGAGTTTAGTTTCATTTCACTTATTTTATATTCCATTTATTTATTCACTCAAAACAATTCTCATAAGAATTTTGAAAATCATTTTCCAAAAGAACTTTTTTTCTCTCATTTTTTAAGTTAAATTTATTGCAAGATGATAAGTATTTAGATCTTAAATAGCATGAAATTACAAAGTGTTTAACTCTGGAGTTCACTTCTCAAACAATATTGTATTCCAAGAATTAGTAGTTACAAACATTTATGAACAAGGACAGTTTTAGGTGCAAATACAAAATGAGAACATTGTGTACTCATAAGAACTTTTCACAACGAGTTTTACATTCAATAAAAAGAATAACAATAATTATTACTCAATACAAAAGTATGTAAAATACATACAGGATGTGCAATAAGAGATTAAACTTCCCAAGCTACCTCCACTGTGAATCTTCAATATTATTCTTTGGATTTTCTAGTTAATGGCTCTCATCTGGAAATGGTTTTACTTTTGAGTTACACTCGTTTTGTCCATTTTTGATGATTTTCTCTTCATCTCAAAGATTATATAACTTAAGAGTTGATTATTAATTGAATTTTCTTGTATTAAGTGTGGGTTTAATAGAAAATGTTCTCATTTTGAAAGTAAATGTCATTAGTCTGTGCCACAACTCTAAGCGTTTGAATGAAAAGATTATTGGCGTAAATATTGTCCAACTTTTATGTTTGCGATTTTCAAATAAAGTTAGCCTTTTATTTGTCAAACTATTAGTAGACTTTTAACTAATGAACACAACTATTGCTAATAGTATTTGAGTAAAATTCCTGTTCCAAAGACTCTTTATATATCGACCGATATTTTGATCAATAAAATGCTTATATCATAAGCCATATCTCAGTCATTGCCTTAATTATCGATTCAGAAGATTAGAACTGATATTGAAATTTATTGAATACTTGATTACACATCTGTTGTCGATTGCGTGCAGTTTCAGAGTCATTGAAAAAATGCTAAATTGATTTAAATCGTGATTTTTTCACTTTTTTTGCCGATCGATAATAATTTATTATTGTATGTCTCGAATGCCATTTATATAAAGGCATAAGTTTTACACAACTTAATACTCAATTAATCCTCTCCTTAATAGTCGTAGATTATTACCCAAATGACTGCCTTTGGTTTAGTTATTAGTTGTTTCGGATCCGATTGTTGTTCAAATCGATTGCTCTGTTTATTGACTAAAAGATAACTGAAAAAAATATCGTGTTTTGAAACTTCGTAAATATCTTTTATATCATTTGATCCGCAATTATTGGGGGCTTAAGCTTTGTATTGAAGTGTAATACAAACATAATATCACATAATAAAGGCATTAGTCTGGCATCGGTTGGATGTGCTCTTCTTTTTCGACATTTGTGTCGACTATCAATAGATTAATTTTATTAACAGAAACTAAAATCTTCTTAAAACCTAATTTATTCTGTTTTTCTTTATATACAAACTTAGATTACATGCAATTAGAGTTAATTAGAAAAATAGCCCTAAACTACACTATACTCCACTCGATTCCACTCCTTTTTTCTTCTTATAGAACTCTAAATCTTTTACTCCTCTTAACTAAGTTTCTATTCTGGAGTTTAGTTCCGATTTTGTCTGATTTCATAAAATTTGTTTTTTATTAACGAATTTACTTTAATTTTCTTAAGTGGATATACAACTAATACGGCCAACGATTGTGCCAACCCTTTACACCTGCAGTCGAGTAATGTCTGTCCTCGTCATTGAATATTAATTATCCATTAAATTGAGATAAATTTCATTTTCTCTTTTCTTATTTTCTGGAAATTCTATTTTAATTGATATCTCATTCATTATTTTTTCATTCAATTACTACTTATTTGAGCTGAAAATAAACATAAAAATATGTTTTAATTTTGAGAATTATTTCTTTTGAGTTCATATTTTGCACTTAAATCTGAGTAAAAAATTAATGAATTTTTCAATTCATTCATGACTTGTGATTTTGATATCATTTACGCGCAAAGATTTTACAATTTTCTCAATAATTTATTTTAACATTTTATGGATCAAAGCGTTAATAATTTTTTAGGGAGAAATTCATTGCGCGAATTGAATCATAAACTCTTTTTGGAAATACATGACTTGTTTTGCTTCTTATGATATATTTCTATATTTAATTTAGAATCAGAACACGACTGTCATTAACATTAGGTCTGAATGAGTCCTATTTTCTCTTAATAAAAGACTCGATTCTATTCCACTCCAAATCAAACCTAAAATTTTTTCCTATTGTGTTGTGTTGTGTTGTGTTGGGTCAGACCATCGATGACTCTTCTATAATGGTTTCATTCATTTATTTCTTCATAAAATTCATTTCACATCAGTTTCTGATCTGAAGGACAAAACGAAGAAATTAAATTTCCTCGGATTAGTTACAAATACGAGAAATAATTTATTAATTATGCTGACCCTACCTGTGCATACCTGTGCATTTTTGATGCACACTCCCTTCAAAATTAATAGCAATATTATTGAAAGTCTTTTAAACTTTAAATCTTTAAATCATTTGTTAGAAAGTTTTCAATTAATAGTTATTATTATTAAGACTTTGAGCTACAGATCATTACCACAAAACTTATTTCGTTTCAGTGATTATTTGTTATAAATATTATATTAGTTTATATTATAATCAATCTATAAATGATTTATAGAATATTCTAATGAAATAACGAATTGCTATTAATTATTAGTTTATAACATTTGACAACATTTTTATAACAAACTTTAATTTATAAATTATTTTAAGTTAAAAGTCTTCAATCATATAATATGATTAACTCAAGGCTTTTATCAAAAAATTCTGTAAAATCAATGTTTTATTGCATTACTTTTAAATTGAATAAAAGCTTTGATTGAGAATTATGTCTCTCATCAATGGTTTAGTCGCGAATATATTGGATCTCATGAGGCATCTCTTAGGAATCTATGTTATTAGGTCTCTCCCGGGACACCAATAGGTCCGGTGTGCGATCGTTGCCGGTAGTGCTAATTATTACTATAGTTAACAGTATTTTCTATTGTTTCGCATTAATGTCTGTTAAGATTACTCTTTTCGCAGTTGAAAGGATTGATTTCTCACAAAAAGACATTTTAGTGAACACATAGTTTACGAATTTTCACATTAACTGATGGGAAACAATGAGTTCATAAAAAGTATTCGGTTAACAATCATTTATATATTGAAGTGTATATTATTTTGAAGAAATGTCGATATTATTATTATTTTTTTTTAATAGTCATCAAAAGATTGTTGACGTTTACCCTCTCTTTGAAGTTATTCCATAAGTTTTGTCAATATTTGCTCAAAAATGAAAAAACTTTAGTTCATTAATAAATTAAATAAATTTAATGGACTAATGAAGTGATTCGCAGATAATTCAATGAAAAAAATTTATTCATAATAAGTCATTCAATAGATTTATGGAAATTCTTTTAAAAAATGTCGGATATTTTCTCAGAAAATAATATATTGCTAATATATAATTGGACTGATCTTTGCATAATATCTAGCTACTAACTAACTAGTATTATTACACAACCAAAGTTTAAAATAAAAACAATCAAAATAATGAGTCAATTATTGCCAGTCATTGAAAACTAAGGAAAAAGTAATATTATAGACAAATTCAAAGTATTATAATTTTATAGATAAGAGTTAATGGAGTCAATGAAGTCAATGGAGTAAACATTTTAAACACTTAACTCAGGGATGGCCAAAGGTGTCTCGACTCTAGGGGTTATTTTGGTCTGACCCCAGAGGATATAAGGGGGGTATTTTCAAAAATCCCTAAAATCACTATAAATCACATATTAGAGAGTTTTTAGGTGTTTTTCCTTATAAATACATACAATGCAATCATATTAAATGTATTTTATCACTTTTCAAGCAATAAAACTAAAAATTTTTGCAAAAAAAACGATTTTGGTAAAATTGTAGTTTTAAAAAGTCACTCTAAAAACCGGTTTTTGACGTTTTAACGCATTTTTGTTATGTTTTCTGTTTTTTTTTTCTTATTATTTACAAAAATTTTACTGATTTTTCACTAAATTTTTCCTATTTTTCGCAATTTTTTCTCGAGTTTTCTCTTCTTCGATAGGGGGGGGGTCTACCAATTCCTTCTCTTAGGAGGGTATTCCGTAATACCCCCTTGGCCATTTCTGCTTAACTCACATTATTTTACGAATTTATTATAGAATTTTCCTCAGAAGCACGGCCTGGATACCAAGAAACTCATATCAAAATGAGCTTGGTATCATTTTAAAGCTTATTTCAAGTAG
>JAQIXI010001479.1:0-13499 GCA_034700165.1 Galumnidae sp. Gr-Ori-00277 | reverse complement strand
TATGAAAGCCTTTCCGCGATTTCAACGATTATTACAAAACTTTTGTTACAAAAGTTTTAAATAATTAAATATTTATTTCAAATATTTTATTGATTTCATTCAAATCGGAACTCATTTTCCACTCATTAGATATCAATTATTTATAATTAGTTGTAAAGAAGGCCTCAATTTTCTGATTGACTTAAACTTTGAACAAACTTTTTATTCGTTTGTCTTTTAAAAATTAAATAAAAATTATTAAAAACGCCTAAACTTTTCTTTTTAATTAAAATTACATCTAATGTAATGTCTTTTGGGATTTACTCATAGAAAAAGTGGTCAAAACTTGACCCTTAAATGATTGTCTTAAAAGTGGACACAAATATAAATTTAACTAAAATTAGAAAAAACTCTTAAAAAGTGTTGAATCAATAAATGAGTGAATTTGTTGTCCATTTGTCGTCCATTTATTAGTATTTCTAAATTATAATACGATATTTGCGGTCATTTGAGGCCAAAGTAAGTGTTTTAAGGAAATGTGAAAATAGATGGCAGGTCTATACCGGTACAGTTATGTTGTGCTTTACACACCTTGAAGTGATTCATTGATTACTTAATTAGTTTTAATTGTTTCATAACTTGTGATAATTATTTGAATAATGAGTTCAACTGTTGATCACTGGTTGGATATTTTAACGCCGAGAAGACATTCGAGTGACTTCTTATGGATAGCATTTCACGATTGGAAGTGTTCGCAATACAAGTATTCAAAACAACGGACTCCAGACATAATAAGAGAGGATGTCTTTAAAGAACCATTAATTCAGGTCTGAATCAGTTCTCTATATTTATATTTAATTAAATAAAAAGTTTTTCCAAATTAACTGAATTTTGATTTTAGTATTTAATGGGCGAAAAGCCTCGACTCCGCAAAAGAGTTGAAGCAATTCTCACAGAAATGAGTCACGACTTCTCTTTACGATCGGTTCGTTTCGTCGGTTATTTTATTACGAAAATTATGAAATCCATTTATAGCGGCGTTTATGTCAGCAATGAATTAGTTCTTAACTCAGAATCACTTTATTTGGAAAATAGTTTGACTTCAAGTTTGAGTCAAACACTAAACAATTTATCCAAAGAGAGTCCAATCCTTTATGTGCCGACACATCGAAGTTATGCCGATTTCCTAATATTTTCATTCGTTTGCTTTTCATTGAATATTCCGTTGCCTTCAATTGCGGCGGGGATTGACTTCTTAGCCCTCAATCAAATCGCATCTCTTTTGAGGTCTTGCGGTGCGTTTTTCATACGCCGTTCGTTTAAGCATACCTCGGATAACCTCTATTGGTATGTCTTCAAAGCATATCTTCAGAGTCAGATACGCGGCGGTGAACTCCCGCTTGAATTCTTCATTGAAGGCACCCGATCTCGAAATGGAAAATCACTTAATCCCCGAACGGGTCTTCTGAGCGTTGCATTGGAACTCTTCTTTACGGCTCAAATTCCTGATTTGATTATAATCCCGGTTTCCATTTCATACGATAGAGTACTGGAAGAGGGACTCTATGCAAAAGAATTATTGCCGAGTAATGACTATTCGGGTAAACCGGCGGAAACGCCGAGACATTTATGGAGTGGAGCCAATGCTATTCTATCACAAAATTTTGGATCCGTTTATATACGCTTTTGTCAACCAATTTCTATCAAAGAATTATCGGCCGCTCAGGAACTAAGAGTCTGTCATACATTAGATTCTAAATGTGACCCCAATTTAATTCAAACCCAACCAGAAATGGATTTTGTTTTGGATTTATCCAAAACTATACTAAAAGCACAACAAATGAATTTAGTATTTTCTCCCTTCACTTTTGTTTCACTCATATTCTTAAGTGATTTGGAATCAAATCAAGAAAAAACTGTTTCGCTTCCAATAAGTCTTTTAGCAGAAGATATCGAAGCCTTGAGTTCTTTACTGAATACAAAAAATTTAAGTTTTTCTTTTTGGCAAAAGTCACTCATCTCTGAATTGTATCAATCGTTTGACATTCATTCAAATGTCGTAAAACTGTCAGAAGACAGGAATTGGGTGACTGTCGATGGAAATGATCGCACAATTCGTCTTCATCTCCAACAATATGCCAACCAATCGATGCAACTCCTCATAGATTTTGCAATATTTCTCTATTCGAGGGGAGAAAAGAATAAATTTGAACGAATTAAATGGTTTTTGTCCCGAGAATTCATTCACAAGTCATCCGAAATTAATGATTCATACATTTTGGCCCAATTCTTGAGTAGAATTCCTCTGAAGGAACGACTCGAAAATGTTTTGATATTTCAAATCAAGTATTATATCAATAGCTATCTGTCAATTACCATATGGTTATCACAACACAACTCTAGTCATTCAAATGTTGATATGAAATGTTTAGTTAAATCCATTCAAAACGAATTGAGTTTAAGCTCTGATTTAATACAAAATTGTTTTTCGATTTTATTGAACACAAACGCACTGTTGAGAAGCGCAGACAATAAGATAATAATAAATTCTTCCAATTTGATTGATGTCACCAATCAGTTGACTCAATTATCTGACGCTCAAAACGAATCTTCTTTTAAAAATTACCCAAATCTTAAACTAAAGGCTAACCTTTAAATCCATTCAATTTAATTATTATAACAATATTCTAATCTTTAGTATCAAAAATATATAATTAGTCAAATCAAAGCCTCAAACAAATAAAAGAGTAAAAACTTAATGAAATTTTGGTTTAGTCACTGGTTTTTTGTATTCATTTCAGTTATAAAGAGAATTGAATCCTTTCTAAAGTGATTTATAAATAGTGATTATATGAATACTTAATTAGTTGTATTAATATAAATATAAGTATTTTATATGAAATTATAGTTATTTAAATTTTAATAATAGTTTCCTTATTTGTCTCAAATAGATCTCATTATAATAAAGTATTTAATTAAATGAAAATTAGTTCTAATTTTTATCTGATTACGAGTCAAACAAATTTAGAATTTTGCAAAAAAGACAATTGAAAGTTAATTTTAGTGCTTATAATAAGTGATACTTAGATTGTGGACTAATTTTAACTTTAATTGACTTTTCCTACTATTAATCTGAGTCACAGATTTATTTGAATTATAGGCTCAGATCCTTTTTCTTGAGTTATTGAACAAATTGTAACTTTTTTTTTGTTTAATAAATGATTAAACAATTTTATTAAAAAAATATTAATAAATTAATAATCGATTGATTTTTAACAAATAAATAATTTTATATTAAATTAATGACAATAATTAGCGCACTATTATTGTATTGTATTGTATTGTAATATAATATTGTGTTCTATATATTTGTAGTTTAATTATACAATTATTACAATAAATAATTAACAGAATTAAAGCTGAGTAGTGGACAGACAACCAATTGATAAGTTTGAGGAGTGAAATGCAATTCTGTTTGAATTTACAAATTGTCCTGGATATGATCAGTCAGGACAAGTACATGTTGTTAAAAGTTTTTCCTGTAAAGAATGTCGATCTTCTATTTGAAGAGAATCGTTAAGTAAATTGTTGTTATCGTTTGCGACGCGAATACTAATAAATTGTTTTTCCTGTACTTTCGGCACTTGTGATGAGCTCTGATTATATGGCCATAAGTGAATGATTGCATTCTCTTTAACCGAACGATTAATTACTCGATTCCTTTGATATTTAAAGTGCGGATATTTTTTCATTATATATACGGCGAGTAATAGAAATATTCCCAACAAAAGTATGGCTATAATTAGGGTCAAAATAATTGCTGTTATAAAAAGATGAGAGTGAATGTGTGACGACTCCATTCCATTCTTCTTCTCCTCGACATCTGTTCATAAAACAAAAGTTTGTTATTCAGAAGAAGTACTTCAAAAGTTCTTCAAAACAATAATATAACTAAAAAAAGAAAATTTTCTTTAAATTATTTATTGAATAACATATCGATTGCATTCATATTATTTTTCGCAATAAATCTACAAAAAGTGATGAATTGTTTAGTATTTCACTAAATATTTACTTTTTTTTATGAAACAAACGACTAATAAATAACAATAAATGTAAAACAGTTTTGAATTCAATTAAATAAATTACATTTAATTTCAAATTTTAAAATTTGCGGCAAAAAGTTTCCAAAAGATTAGAATTTAGTGCTTAAGTGTAGTGAAAATCTTAGAAAATCTTAGTTTGGGATATGTTTACCACTCATTAGACTCTCTTTAAAACTTAATACTTGTATTAATCATAAAAGAAAAGACAAAAGTAATCGTTTACTTAATCGGTGCACACATATAGAGATAAGACTAATAAATATGTAGTCATCCAAACAACAGTTAAAGTGTTGTTAAATTCATTTCCTATTATTTCTCATTTATTTTATCGAATTTTGTTTTGAGACAAAAAACATCTCAAATATCACTAAATTTAGTGATTTAATGATATATCAAATGTTCAAAATTATCAGAAAAATAAAAAACACTAATAAAAGAGAATATATCACTGCTTTGCGAGCAATCAATTTATTTAAATAATTTATTCTTTTTATTATTAGGTAATACTCTATTAAATCTTATATAATAAAATATAATGAGATTCTATAAACAAGTAAAGTATTTGAAAGAATGTTCAGCTAAAGACAATTTATGTTTTTTCCCAATTCTTAAATCAAAGTTTAAGACTTCAAATTTCCAATTATTATTATTATTATTAATGGGGTATTAATAATAAATTAATATTTATAATGAACTATCTCATTTTAAATATTATAATTTTTTTTTATAAAAAGAAATTTAAAAGTTTATGTAATTGTTTTTAATATTATTTGAAAAGATTTTGAAAGAAAAGGCACTCAATAGTAGTAATAATAATAATTGAGAATTAAATGCAATGAAATTCATTAAATGTATTATTTTATTATTCCTTTTCTTTTGTCCCAAATTCTATCTAAAAATTGAATTCAATTAAACTATAATTAATTAAATTTAATTTAATCACTGATTCAATAATTACATTGAATTCTAAAATTATTTCTTAAAAAAGTTTCATTTCTTTACTTATATTTTTTTGGTTTGAAATTGTTTTAAAATGATAAAAATGAGCAAGAGCAACAGATTTACTTGAATCTAATTCTTAGAGAAATGAGAGTTACCTTTGTCTTCACAAACTGGACAACATTGACCGTCGATTAATATGGCATTCGAGCACTTAATAGGAGAACAATTGGGTTTAGCGCACATTATTTTTCCAGAATTACACAAACATTCCCGACAGCCATCGTTCCAGTACTGACCACTTGAGAAAACAGTTCCGTTAGGAGTTGTGCACAATTTGTCGTCCATTTGAAAGTGTTTTTGAATAGAAGTTGTGACGCACTGACAGAGTTGACAGCCATCGGTTCCCCTAACAAATCCTTTCGGACAAAACATTTTGCATTTTAACAAAATGTTTGGACAGGTATTACATTCGCAAATCTCTTTCCCTGAGTCGTCAATTTTATAGCCCTGAGGACACTGTTTATCACAACTTGTGCTGGAATTGGCACAGACTGGACAGCACTGTCCGGCAACTGTTATAAGTTGATCGCAATGGAGAGGACTACACATTTGGACTTTACAACTGATTTTTCCGTTATTGCACTCACAGTGCGTACAATCGTTTTCATACCAATTGTGAGTATTATTATAAAAGACTCCTTTCGATGAAATACAACCTATTTTTCAGAGTTTATAAGATTTGAATCGAATTTCAATTAACTCTAACTTGAATTAAGTTACGAATAAAAAGTGATACCCTGACAGGTGGGACAGCACTCGTCATTAATCACAGCCATAGCATTGCAATTAGATATAACTTTGCACTCTTTCTTTTGACAGAATGTGAGGCCATCCCTACACTCACAAGTCGTGCATTTGTCGTCAGATTTCCATTTTTCTCCGTTCATATATTCCTTATTATTGTGAAAACATTTGGTGGGTGCTATCAATTGATCAAATGTTTTGTGTCACTCCATTTGACAACTTTTAAACATATTTAGACAAAAGTTAGACATACCTTCGATGCATTCGATTTGATCACAACAAGAGCCAGGCTTTCCATTACCGGCTCTGACCACATGTGTCAACATATTGTGAGGACATCGGATTTGTGAAGTGTTGCAAATGCCCGGAAGACATACGCATCTAAACATAACATAAATGGTATGTATTTGAACGAAACGTCAACTTTTCAATAGATATCTTAAGCCTTACGTCGTTTGACAACAGGAATCAGAATCAGAGCTCAACAATTTATAGCTATCATTTTGACACTTTATGTTATCATTAACACCAGTATTATGACATTTGACACCTGTGCAGTTTAGAACTCCACAAATACCAATTTGTTTGTCATTTATCACTAAATTAGTCAACACAGGATCCAAGTGTTGACTGGAAAGGCATTTAAGACCTTTGACACATTTGCCAATATTGGGTCCACACGGCTCTCCCCTCTGTTTTAAACACACTTTACAACAGTGACAGTCATCGTCGGTAAGTCCATTCGGACAGTGATTAGGAATTAAACATTGGCTTACATTACATTGACTTTGAATGCAATTCGAATGACTTTCACTAATTTGTGTTAACGTTGTGCTAATGAATAGCAAAACACAACACTTCAATACACAGTTATTCGACATAACTTTAGAATAAGTCTTTAACTCTAATGAGTGTTGATTTTCATTTATGAGGCATTCAATAAATAATTGAATGATTGAAGACAAGGTCACTTCAAATAACTTTCAAAACAATAGATTAAGTTTAGTGTAAAAGTTGGTAATAGACTTATCTTCCATTGATTTTATTGTCACTTAAATCACTTTTTCTTTAAAAAAATGATTTATTTTTAAAAAAAACGAATCTTCTCTTCGATAAGTGAATGAATGGTCGGAAGGAGTGATTGCGAGTGAGTGTCACACTTGTTGGTAGAGCTCATTAAAAGCGAGTAAATCTACACTAAATCTACATGGATGTACATTTACACGGATACGTTATATTTTTCAATAGTCGACTAACTTATTCCTTGCGCTAACACTAATGAAAGTCGAGTTTTGAATAGTTTTGAAAAGTTTTGAATTTGTTCCAACGCTAACAACCAAATGAATGTTAGTATTCACTGCTTTAGTCAATTCTTTGAGGAATGGCCTCAATTGAGACTCACATTCTGTTCGACACAAACAACAAAAAATTTAAAACTTTTTTCACATCAAAATAGTGAGCACTGAATGACTGAATTCAGTCGACTATTCGCTAATTTTTAGTATTATGTCGTTTATATTACACTAATATTTCTCTCCTACTCTTCGACACCAATAACTTTGAGAAGAAATGATGTGCTTTTCAGACACTCAAAGGAACACAGAAGAGGAGAAACCTATTGGTGGCCTCAATGGTAGTGACATAATGTGAACAAATAATCACAACTGACTGCGGGATAAGTTTTTAAATAAATTTATTGTTCCAATAAATACTGAGATTTAATGAAACGACAGATCAGTCATAAAATACAACACAAAAACAATCGCATTATTAAAGCGTTGGTATATATATATAGTGATTGTATGGCAGAGCCAACACTATTAGTACAATAAATATTAATATTACTCAACAGTTAGCGATGTTTTTATCGAATTTCGTTCCCAACACTGATATTGAGTTAGAGATTGACTTTCGCACGAATAGTCCAAAAAGTTTTTTTGCCAAAACATTACTAACTTATAAAACAAAAGTTTAGAGACTTTCAGCAGATTTGAGCCGTATTTGCATTTCCTTAAAATTTATTATTATTTAATAGTTAAGTAGTAAAAGGTCTGTAAAAAATAGTTGCCAACAGTTTTGTGTGCGTAAAGAATTTATGTCATCTTATCATTGTGTTGGTTCCCCCCCTTTGCCACTCTTATGTTCAAAGAGCAAACATTGACAATAATAGGCAAGAATTTGAGTCTATCGCGTCTCCGGTTTTGTTCGAATCACAACATATAGACATCTAAAACAAACAGAAAAATGTTTTGCTTATTCATAACAATTATCAAAAAACTTATGCATCACTTTTTGTTTTTTCCATTACAACAACTCTTATCTTCACATCTAATTGATTAATAGACTAATTCATACGACTCTCAGAATAATAAATTCTTGTTTAAACTCATCTTTGAACTTATCTGATATACTATTCACAAGAAGTCAGTAATAAATTATTCAAATAAACGTTACTTAATATGTATTAAAATATTACATATTTTTGTACTTTAGATAGAAATCATTGAATTTATGCAAATCAATGAATGAGTGGTTCATTAATTATTATCATTTTTTAACATTTATTTCATATAATATGAATCGATGTTAAACTAAATCTCAACCAAATTATATGTTTGTTTGAAATCATTGAAATCATTGAAATCATTGCTGACACAAATCAAGTGTTTCGTCCGATTCATAACAAAACCAAATGAAAAAATATAATAATTAATGGTTTGAAAAGACATCGCCTATTAAGTGATGCTCTGCCCTCAAAGCCCTCACATGTTGTTGATTTGCAAATATTTAATATATGAGCTCATAGTTGTTTGGGATGACCATACTCACTCCTATACCTAATTCATATTCACAAAACAAAAATGAAAATTTAAATATAAAATTTTATCTAAAATTTCTATGAATTTGATTTAAAAATGAAATTTATTTTTGTCATCAAATAAGTAATGTTTGAATCAATCAAAAGAGAAGTTGAAATGTTTGGATGAGATGTGATGACAGACAAACGAATTGTTTGATATATTTGTGTCTTAAATAAATTCTAATTAAACTTTTTAAAGGAATAACTCGTTTTGAGAATTTATATACAGAACGACCTTCTCTTCTGTGAAGTATAAATCGCGTCAACAAATAAATTACTTAAGTTTTGAAAATTAATTTATTATAAAAATTGTGTCATTAAATCAAATAATTTAATGTTAATATAATAACTGTAAACGCATTTAAATAATTGGCGCACTTTTCTTCTGTTTGTTTCTCTTCTCATCCAATATATTAATTTGAAAAAAGTTTTTTTTAATGCTTAACATTTGAATAGTTAATGACTTAAGAAGTTTTTTATCGTTTCTTCCAAATGATTATATCATTTAAGCGGTTATTTATTTTGTTTAAAATTTATTTTTATATTTGAATAATAATTTATTTTGGAGTAAATGTCTCGGAAAATGACTTTGAAATATACGATTCAATACTTCTAAGCATTGATTTGAATTTTTTTTTTGTGCAAATCTTTTGGAATCGATTTAATTATTAAATAACAAAATTAATGTTTTCTCATATTTTTTAATCAAAATTTTTAATTAACTGAAGGGAATGAAAGGAATTCAATGAACACCTGTTCTCTCGTATTAGAAACGTCTGAACACAAGAATTCTAAATATTTTCAAATCAACGAAAAGTAATATAATCTTTAGATATACTGATATCACGATTTCGTTTCCAAATCCCTTTCAATGACATTAACAGAGATTCTAATCAATTAAAAGAAGAGTTAAAAAGAGTTAAAAGGGTTGCGCTTTCGATCTCTCGGATAATATTTCAAAAAAAACCAAAACTTAATTTTAATCAATTTTTAAATTAATTGTTTCCTAAACTAAATGAATGATAAAAAAGAGGGCAATCACTGCAATCACTGCAATCTCTCTTACATTTTGTTGGTTTTGTGAAAGTATGTCAGTAAATGACATCACTATTTGTGTAATACATTAAATGCATACAATTTTAGTTCTCTTTTGTTTTCCGAACTAATTATTAGTTGTTTTGAATAATTGTTTTTCCTTTAGTTTTAAATCTGAAATATATTTGAAAACAATTCTAAAATTTGTGGAAAGCATTTCGTTGGCATTAATTCCTCTCAAAATAATTTCAAATACTTTTCAAACATTTTTCATTGAAATAAATAAATTTCTTTAAAAAATATAATCAATTTTATAGACTTTTGAGAAAAAAATTCTCAAAAATTCTCATAAAATGTTTGAAAAACTATTTTAAAAGAAAATCTTTATTGACTTAAAGATTACAATTAGTTCTCATCATATATTCTAGCGCTGAGAGTGCTCTTGGTCATTGTTGTTAATAGATTAATAAAATTTAATTCAAAAACAAAAATGAAAAGTTCATCAAAAAAAGATAAACACATTTTGAAAACATTTTCTCATTAGTTAACAATAATAGTTAACTCTTCGTTAATAATTAGTCAGACATCCCATCGAGTGATGAAACGGATTCGCTTTCGATTTTCGTATGATTTGAATGATTGGAATTGTCTAAAATGGATGTCCCGTTTAAGTCCAGTTCAGTGATTCCTGAGCTCTTGGCCTTTTCCAAAGTGCGAACTACTGACAAATAATTTCCAAATTCAAACCACAATTAAAGAAAAGGTTTGTCTATCACTCACTTTGTTCTTCGAGAACCTTATTCTGTCGTTTGAGGTCATCGATGTCCGCCTGAACTGTTGTGTTCTTACGTCTCATATAAGCGATATATTCGGCCGCCTTTTTCAGTATCTGTGCCCGACTGGCCTTTTCTCCGTGAAGGGAAGGGACAGCATCTCTCAAACTACTAAAACTGTCTTTAATGTGATCGCGGCGTTTCCTTTCGAGAGCGTTGTGGTGCGCCCTCTTATCTGCCTGAGAGAAGGAGGAGTTGCGATTTGAGTCACCACTAATAGATGCGGACGAACCCAAGTCTTCGTCATCACTTTCAATGTCTACATCTTTCTCTTCATCACTCATTTTAGGGCTAAATATTAACAAAAATGAGATTAAATGAAGAGAAATGTAATTCTCTTTTGACAGCTATTCGTCTAAAAAGACAATACAATTGAATGAATTGTTGGAGAATTGCATTGAGTTTATTATGAAAATGTTTTCAGTGTTTTTCAGTGCATTTGAGGCCACTCTTTGCACGTTCTCTCTCTCCCCTCTGTTTTGCAAAATGGCCACTCATTAGCCACATGTGCACACACTGTATGACACACTGTATGACACACAGCGCTAATCAAATATATCGTTACTTTCAAAATCAATCATATGTTAAGTTTCACTCTTAAAAAATCTCTAAAAATCTTTTGGGAATCTCTCAAATGCTTATTCTCTTAATTAAATAATTATAAGGTTTTTGATTATCTCTTGTGGTTAAGTGTACATTGAATTAAATTTGACCACAAGTGTATACATTGGAAGCAAAGAGAGAGGAGTATTACAATATTAGAGTCTAAACTTTTAAACCCGATGAAACTCCAACCCGTTTCTACATTTTGGCAAATCTGGGTTTAAGTTCTTCGGGTTTGGATGGATTTGGGTTTTATTTTATTTAATTAAAATTATCAGGAACATGTTTATTCTTGTTGCTAAGTCTCGTAGGGTTTGGGCGGGTTTGGGGTGAGGTTTCTAAAAATTAATTTTAATAGAGTTAAAAGATCGTTATAGTAAGCAACCACTACGCCGTTCGGTGGTTAGTCACTACAGGTTACTAACTATTAGGGCCAATCATTTATGAATCCCCGAACAAAAACAATAGTATGCAAAATGGATCGATATGGTTAACTAACCAATATATCGTTAACCAAATCTTAATCCCCGGACTGGTTTACGCTATTTATATTTAACTGTATTTAGTGTTGTGAATTTGGCAATTTCCAAAAGTTCATGCTTGTTCAGAGCTATATCCCAGACCAAAATGTACTCTATTTCATTCGATTCCTGAATAAATTAGAAGATTTTTGCTGCCTTTTGTTTCCAAAAATATTGAGAGGGGAAGCGGCCAGAGGGGGTCAAAGTTGGACTTTTGGGGTACTTGTATCTCGAAAACCACAAATGATAAACAAATAATTTAAGTCCAGAAAAATACTATAATTCAGTGTTACTTAAAGTTAAAAAGAACAACACTGTAACTCAATGTTATCATGGTAAAATTGCAAAAACCAATTTTTCAAAAAATTTTGAACATTGATCCGAATGATAATTTAATAATTTTTTCACATAAAGTTAAAAGAGCATTATAAGCAAAATGATATATCAAAAATTCACGAAACGTTCCACTTTATTTTTCGAGTTAGCAAATTGTCGATTTAGAATCATAAAAAATGCAACTCATATGTACTCAAGTGTTAATGAATATAAGTGTAGTTATGTTATTATGAATTAACACTCGAGTACATATGAGTTGCATTTTTTATGATTCTAAATCGACAATTTGCTAACCTTATCGGTCTCTATTTATATTCTATAACCGTTATTTGTGCTCGGGGATTCATAAATAATTAACCATATTAGTTAGTTAACCACAGTGATCGTTGACCTTACTGGTTCCCAACTGTATAAACGTACTGTCTCGAACTAAAAGTACAGTCTCCTATCAGTTAAGTAAAACATCATTTGAATTAACAAATTGACAGTAAAGTAATTTCCTGAGTCAGTAAATGACCGCTAAATATAAAAAAAATAATAATTATTAATAAAAAGACTAGTCCATTGGGCTAACTAGTTTAAAATCACCAAGCTACTTTATTCAATCGATTTGATTACTGTATATTAAAAGATTTAAAGATTATTATTATAGTTGTATTATTGGGCCCCCAATTTGGGGGGTAAGCCAGGACGGATTTATATCATATAAATCCGTTTTGGCTTACCAATATATGATATGATATATAAATTATATGACATTGCGGAGAATGCTTACATTGGGAAGGAAGCGCCCAAAAATTGGGTGTTTAATGCGTATGTAGTCTGTGAATGAGCCCTTAGGTTTGGTCGGATACAAACTCACTGTGCATTGGATGTGACATAAAACGGATGAAAACAAATTATGCGCACAAATTATGTCAAATGGGAGGAACTGATGGTCGACACAAACATACGAAAGCAAATCATGTGATATAAAAGTTTCTATGAAATATGAGTCATTCAAATAAGACGTTTCACTTTTATATGTTTTCTCTAAACTTTGTTTTTAATCAAATATTCAGTTAATTTAAAATAAATTAAAGTATTTTAATAGAAAAATTAGTTTTTAGAAAATATTTAGTAATTGGTTTGAATTTTATTAAATTTTCTGAACTTTAGTTCAAACATTAAATTCTTTAATTTAGTTAAAAGTAAAAACATTTTTGGTGTTTCCTTAAAAAAGAAAAACTCGATTTCATTCAACTTTTTAATAACTAAATCAAAGTTTAATTCAGAATTTTATTTAATTTTAAAGTAAAGACCGATATTTTTAAAATTTTGTTTAAAATAGAGTATAATTTAAGGCATTTTGTTCACTATAGAAAGGTGTTGCTAATGCTATTCGGACTATAATTTTGTGTTCAATATTCAGAATAAAGAGGTGTTCAGTTTAGGGAATATTTTTATAATGGGTTAGTATAGGGAGTGAATCGGGACTCAGAAA
>JAQIXI010001478.1:0-13504 GCA_034700165.1 Galumnidae sp. Gr-Ori-00277 | reverse complement strand
GAGAGAGAGAGAGAGAGAGAGAGAGAGAATACTTATTTCAAAGAGAAATATCTTTCGGCTAAAAATAATAACTTTTAAAATATTATTTTTAGGGAAATGAGAAACAAATCTCTTTTTCAGTTATCATTAATATATTTTCTTTGGTTTCGGTTATGAATGGAAAGGAAAGAAAAATAATTTTTTAGGGAAGAATTCAATTGTTTTGTTTAAGTTTTAACTTTTAGTGAATAAGAATTTAAAAATTCTGGTCTGTCTTCCAGTGCTTAAGGGCTCAGATAATTCTCGCCATAAACGATGAAAATAACATTTTTCTTCATAAGTCGAGTGTATATAACATTTTGATTCACTTTATTTAAAGTAAGAGACAAACAGAAAATTGTGTTGAGAGGAAAGGCATTACTCAATATAAAGTTGGGCTGAACTGAACACTAGAAGTGGGTTCAAATCCATAAGTCTTTGGAAATATATTGAAAATTTATCTAATTTAACACAAGACTCGCGCAACTAAACGCTGGGAACAGCACAACATCGATGTTGTGCAGTAATGTTGTCATTACTGACTACCACTTCGTGTTATATACGGCCACTGCTTAACATCGAATCTGCATTTATATAAAAAGGTATTCACAAACATTCCTCTACTTCTCGATAAACAGATAGTAGTGTTGACTCACTATTAAATGCAGATAATTAAAGGTAAGATTTTGTATAACACAGTCAAAGGTTTTACTATTGCGTTCAGTATATACTCAATACCAGAACTACTTATACACACAAACATTGATTTACGTCAGAAATCTCATGATATTTACAAAACTAGTCATTGATTTGATTTTTTTTCTTCTCTTCTTATTTATTACTCTATCCTTTTGGGTAAAACTAAAAGCAATAAAAGACCAGAAATGCCACTCATTTACAAAACAATTGTCAAAACATTTGCTTTTATTAATCAATGTTTTCCAAAATTAAACGGTCTCTCTCTCTCTCTCTCTCTCTCTCTCTCTCTCTCTCTCTCTCTCTCTCTCTCTCTCTAACAATGGTTTATTATGTGGCAATAAAAGGGCTGAGATAATTAGCTAGGACAGTCATTATTTCTAACTCTGTATCATAAATAAATAATTGTGTTCTGATTTCGATCAGAAGAGAATAACATAAATAATTAATAGAAAAATGCGATAATAATCTCCACTTAATGTCAAAATATTATTGGATAAAGAGATCAGAAATATATCATTAAAATTATTGGAAAAACAAATTGAATTAATTAATGACTTTAAGTAAAAGTGAAGTAATAAACAAATTCTCTTCTCTCAGATATAATTATATGCAATCAATTGTTGAGTTCATGAGACGGCACACGAATAAAGAGTTTAGGCTCTCAATTGAAAAATCACTGCAATTATATGCGTCGGCCAACAGAAATGGCACAGAATGGCAAAGAACATAATGATAGGCTTCCACTTAATGTCTAGTTTTATATAAAAGAATCAGAGTTTCAATAAGTCTATGAAAAAAAGAGTTGCAAAGAGTTAGTACTGTTGGCAGAGTTGGCAGAGTTGGCATTGCATACAATACTCGACTAAACGTATATTAGTGTTAAGTGTTATCAATGATCTCAATAGAAGACTGACTCAGAATGAGATGACGAGAAACAGAGTGAATGTCATCGTTTCATGCCTTGTGTTGGACACACAAACACCATGTCTTCCATAGATAGCACCGCAACTGATTTATTCTCTGAGGTTATGGCTCTGGTCACTACTAAAGCGCCATTAGATTTGTAAAGTGTTGTTCTTCTGCACTGGAAATGAGATTTGCATAACAACTGAAATAATGTTATCATTCGGACGGCAGACAATGGGATTAATTAACACTTATATACGCTCTGATTGTATCGTCTATGCATTCAATTTACTCCATTTCCAGTCTGTCTGTTGTCTAAAATTGTGTGCAAATTCTGGTAGAATATTCTGAGCGCTCGCAACTTCTTTTATAATATAATTCATGACTCATTCAAATTAATTTAAAGCCTGAGTTCTCATATGAAGAACAGTATTATTAAATTATTATAACGAAAAATTATACTTAAATATAATTGAATTAATGCTTTGTTTTGCGGCATTAGATATACATTTGAATATTTGAGAGAAAAATTCAATTACCAGTAAATTATTGTCACTTAAAAATTCGTGTATCACTTCTACGATGAGACTTGAATTAAGACTTGAAGTGTCTGTAAACCCATTAAAATTGTTGAGTCGGTTCCGATCCACGATTCCAACCAAAAAGGGATACACAGAAAGGGAGAGAACCAAAAGAGAGAAAAATTAAAACTGATTTCAATTAATGATAAAAGAATTTGAAAATTTTATTATCATTTAAATGAATAAATGAATGAATGACTGAATGAATGAAGAGTTAAATTAATGTTCAAAGAGTTTCGATATTAGTATCAAATATTCTAATTCAATGTCAACGGTTTGAGAGCTCAGACGTATCACAATATATTCAGAATAAATTTTAAGTTTAAATAAATTTATATTTTATGTAGAAAAACAAAAAATCAAATATTAATTCATTGAATTATATTTACAGGAATTGTATTCACACATGAGTTGAACGCAAGTAAAGGCAGACATAATAAGATAGTCTTAGAAATATATTAATGACATCACTGTCTGCCAACAAATTAACATAAAATGTGATATTACTTAAGAATATGTGTGAAAAATTGACTCTAAAATTATAGCCTTTCCTCAAACTAATTGTCCAATTTTTTTTCAAACAACAACTTTTCGATGAACAGCACATATGAATTGCAAATTATTGTCTAATTAGTGGCTTTTATTATACACTAATGAATGAATATTAGACTTAAGAAATTGGTTTCGAAAGAGAGGGGCCGACAAAAAGCATAGAAGAGAAAAAACATCTTTTTTGACATTAATTGCTGTCTCAACGGACTTAATGTCGAAAAGTCTATCAAATTATAAATGAAATCATTTTAAATCATTAAAATAAAACAAATGCCTCACAAATCAGACAATTATATTAACCGAAATCATTGACAAAAAAGTAGTTTAACGACACGTTTATTAAAATAAACGTCAATTAATTATATGGAAAACTGTATAAACGTGTGAACAAAGAATTGCAAATTAATTTTATTGATTTTTCACTTCTCATAACTTTTTTATGTCAATAAAACTCATAATTTAAAGGGTAATTCAGTGGTTAAAGAGAAGAGAGAAAGGGAGGCAAAATGAGAAGGTAGTGTTTCCTTAACAGAAAAAGTGTGAGCAAATTGAGCCAGGGCCTTCATTAGCTATATGAGTGATCAAATATTTGAGTAAACACTTCGGCCTATTTTTGTTGTTTTGGTTGTGTTTTCGTGGGTTTTATTCACTGGTCTTACAAACAGAATGCAATGGAATTAGGGATACGACCACTACTATTGCAATGAACTCTACTCTGAATACTTTGTTTTGTTTAGCCGTAGTATTGATATAAATACACGATTTTTTCCGCACTCCTCTCCGAAAGTGAATCCTTTGATTACATTCAGTGCCAGTAAAGAGGAGAGGAGAGCATATAATCGGATGACAAGAATGTAATTGTAAGTTATATATAAGATGCTGTTTGTATGCCGTCTAATACTTTCCTCTTTAGAGTCATCAAAGTCTTACATTTAATATAAATCTTATATTAGACGTAGTATTGAGACGTATATGAAATCTGTTAGAGTTCTCAGTGTTTGCCTACTTCTCAAACAGAGCCACGAATTGGGATTTGAGGGAAAAAAGTCGTCACAATTGGCACAAAAGACTCGAAACACTATCAAATATATTGGTTTCCATACAATTTTGGTCCGCAATAATGGGGTGAAAGAGTACACTGCCTGAGGACTGGCCATATAAATCCACTATAATATTGGCCTTAACTCAATTAGTACGACACTACTACTGGTCCGTTATATTTGGGTGACCGCAAACACTGCATAGCATTTATATAAACACTTCAAATAGTATTATGAGTTCACTCCGAAGAGTATATTTCTATAAATCAATTATTATTATTATTTGTATAGAAATTGCAAAAGTGGTGATAGTTTTTGGGCAAATTCGGCGCTCCATCTGATCCGTTGGGATCACAATTGAAGGCTATAACGAGTTTTGATCCAATGATTGCCAAAGAGTTTGTGTGTCGGGTATTACTGCAGCTGCTGTGCAATAACTGTTAGCCCGGGTCTCATCTCATGAGTCCATTAAATCTGAGAGTGAGATATCTCTTTTATAAATATTGGAGGGTTTGGACACAAATCGCCAAAAATCATAATTGTTAGCAAAACGTCATATACTGTCGTTTGAGTGTTGATAACACTATTGTATGTCATATAATAATCTAATGTATTGAATGAAACAATTGACGACTTGTGCCGAAAATTGCAATTCAGTTATAGTCCAAAAGGAGAGGACTGTTGAAAGAGTGTTGGATTGTCTCAAATATCATATATCACGTTAATAATCATTAGATAAATTTTTCGGACATATAATCATCGAAATGAGACACTCTTTAGACAATCTCTCGGACTAATACCTTATGAGTGCTTTATGTGAGTCCAGAGTTTGCGACAGAAAAACGATTCCAAGCGATTGATGGCAACAATGAATAAATGAATAGTTAATAAAATATATCATTTTTTGACAAATATATTAATATCAGGCATTCAATTGATAATAAACAAGACAACAGACGGACAGCACAAGAATTCAATGAAAAACTGGTTCAACATTTGTCGGCATTAGAGGCAAAGGCACTCATTTCCACGTCATTTCCCCTTTGAATGGTCGCTGGCTTCTGATCGGAAGTTAGTTATGCATACATGCAATTCATATCAAATATTGATATTATGGTCCCAGAGATCGACAAATGACAACATCCGAACTCTACTTTTCTCGCAAACAAACAGACCGTCGAAAGGAGTATAACATAATATTGACAGTCAATGACGAGAACAACAAAATGAATACCAAATAAAATATATTTATTTCAAGAGATATAATCAGATCAATAATAAAGAACAGAATCATAGGACCAGTCAGTCAACTAAACTCTGATGTCGAGCCTACAGGGAATCAAATATAACAAGAAGTGTAAGAATAGAGGCCTACAGATCAGGAATAGCGTTGGCAAAGATAACCAGCAAAAAACGACTTTCCAAAGGGAATTCAGATCAAGAATTCTGTGCTCGGATGCAACACTGAAACACTCGACAGATTTGCAGACAACCGACACAACCAAAAAAATGAATGAATATTTTTGTAACTCTTATCAAATATGACACAAATATGAGTATAACTTATAAGAAATCATTTGACACTTTATAAGCACAGAATAAATATGAAAAATGATATAATATTTGAAAACTAATGAATCAAATACTCGATGAGAATATCTCAACGAATAGGACTTTTAAAAAATACTTAATTATCTGGAATTTAAGCCCAAATGAGCTAAGGATGAGCTATGGATGAGCTCACAATAAACAAAGGCTATACTCGTATTTTGCATTAAATTAATAACAAAACTAATCATTAAAAAAAAGACAAAACAAATTCTTTGGCCTAAAGTATAATAATTATAAAAAGTATATAGTTTTGCAAATCCGGGGATATTTCGATCACTTCTAATACGACAACATATCTTTCGGTTGGAAAACATTGTTGGCAGTGATTATGACATTTGTGAAGCCATTAGTCGTAAGTTTTATGAATACATAAATATGAATATAATTTTTCGTTTTGCGACACACAATAAGTCTTTGGCGTCAAATTCTACACAAGAATTGCATTATATTTTTGATTCGTATTCTCTTTGCTATAAATTTTCGCCGCAAATATCACTTCAAATACAAAAGAAGAAGAATTGGTAGTGAATGAGGAAATCTGAATATCAGTGTTGCGAAGCATTGCAAAAGTGGTTTCAGTCCACAACTGTGGCACAACATTTCTCTCGACTTCAAGAATATAAAGGGAAAAAAAAGTTTTCTCCGATTTTTTTCCGTGAATTATGTGCCCAAAAAGCAAATGTAAAAAAGTTAGCAATGAAATTTATGTGGCGTTAGAAATATAATACCCATCGAATACATTATTACATATTCAAAAGTCAACTCAAAATTTATGAACAGTCGTCTCGAGCCGAGACCAGACACTATTCACAGGGTTTGCAATTGAAAACTATTTTTTTTTTGATAATATAAATGCAATACGAATATGACATACGAATCCTGAGTGTGAAAAGAGTGCCAACACATCATATGAAAGTCACCGAACATGTCGTGTAATAATTCAAAATAATTATTTTTCTCTCTTTATTGGCGGTGAATATCAATGCATAAGAATTATTCAGTCAAGAGATGGATGGAGTAAAGGATAAATTGAGGCCAAAACACAGACATTGAAGAATATGAAGAAATTTTTGATGCAATAAAAGAGAAAACCAGAAATAAAATGATTTTCTTTTTTTACTCCAAAGAAAGCGTTGAATAACACATTTTTATGGCATTCATTCTTTAAACATAAATTTTGAACAAATTTTTACCCAAAAGTTTTGCGTTGAAAACTGGAAGTCAGGCCCCAGAATTCCTTATAATCCTGTAAGAGATAAAAGAATAAATTTTTTAGTAAATAAATTAGCAAGCAAAATATTTAAAAAATAATTAAAGTTTAAAGTTATTTTTGAAACAGAAAAAAGAAGAACAGAGGGAAGAGAGAGAAAGGGAGAGGGAGAGAGCGCTTCCTTTGTTGGAGAGTCGGGTAAATATTAACTAATTATGATTAACGATCACTAATTCTGACATTAATTTTTAGGAAATATTATTAGACATAAAATGAGTCTCTATTTTCAGTGTCTAATCATTTCTTTTTGTGTATTTTCTTCACTAAAATTATAATTTGAAAAACAATTAAATAAAACCATTAATTCATTTATTTAAAACTCAAGAAAATGTGTTTTTGATTTGAAGTTCTGTTTTGTCGGACAATAGTAATAGAAAAGAAAGAATAAATTGCTCTGACAATCAACTGTAACATAATGTTGGAAAGTGAGCATGATCATTTTTTATCTGTCTTCACAACCGCTGATATTTAGGTTTCGTTGTTACAGACAATGATATATACAATACATAATAGAATGCATTTAAAAATTATAGCGAGAAATCTGTTTACTCAGCATTCCTGAAGTGCATCAATAATTTAGACCAAACTTTTTGATCAGTAAATGAGTTCAACACAAAACGAGTAAACGCGAGGATAAAGAATATAAAGAGAAAGAATACAAATTTCTGGTAAATTGATAGTTAAACTTTTGGAGAGAACCAGTGCTCTGTGAAAACCTGCAGGTTTGTTAGGGCGGATATAATTTAATTTAAATAAAAGCGTTTTTAGTTCAAAACACAGAGAGAGGACTCATTGCTTAGTCTACTTTCAAATGGCTTAAGTGATGACATGAGTCGAGGCACTTCACTACTGGATGAGCAGTCATTAACGACAGCAGAGAATTCTGAGCGGAACCGCTTTCGCAAATGGACTCGATTTGCAGACTTATATTGAGTATAAACATAGTAACAAACAGTTGACCGCATCCACACTTTAGACATGGATTCAATGTGTATACTGTAGGCAGAGCTCACTTTATGAGTGTCGCTCTGCATAAGAATTTTGCTTCAATTCTCAGAATATTCTGTGGGTCCATAAAAAGTATCAAAAAAGAGAGTGAATACCACTCTTACGGTCGAATTGAATGAGAGAAGTGTGCGCTAACAGAAAAGAAGTCACATATATTTAACGCCCCCTCAGAGGCCACAGTCCGACAATTGAATGCCAACATATGAGACATAAACTACAATAATCTTTGCGGAAAAAAGTATAGAAAGTGTGCGATTTGGGCACAAAAAAAATTAGTGCATTAAATAACTTTAGAAAAGTATTAAAACCGAACCAATGAAAAGAAGAAAAACACATTTTATGGGTTAAAGAATGGGAAACACATTGAGAGCTATCAAACATTGAATACTTGGAACTGAGTATTAGTACTACAATCAGAAAAAAAAAGAGGAAAAAAGTCACACAAATTTGGTGTTTGAAGAAGTGATAAATTTTATGTGTGTTAAGCAAAATCTCTACAAATGTATGGATTGTGTGGCGGCCAATACTTTCTGAGATTTTGTGTTAAGTGAAAAATAGGAATAAATGTGAAAATTGTGTGAAATCGACTCATAAGTCGAGTATACGAATCGTCGGCCAAAAGAAGAAATCAGTGGATATAAGAAAAGAAAGAATAACAACGAAATGTAGAAATAAGGAATGGAATGGCAATGAAATAACAATAAATACTGACTTTAAGAGAGGGAGGAATAGGATGTGATAAATATTGTCAACACTATAGTCATGGTCTGAATGTTTGTTAAGTAGCATAAGAAAAGCGTTAACCCTCTGCCAACTGTGTCCATATGGATGAGCCATTTCCGAGTCACAGTTGAAAAGACCAATAATTTGCATTAGCACTGCATATGTAGGCTCTCTCTCTCTCTTTGAAGCTTCATCAAAATATACGACTGTTTTATGGGCGCTCATCACAACTGCTTATATATGAGTCTTATTTCATATGAATTACGAATAGTTTTCTATCGTTTGTTATCAAAACTTAATTTTTCATATCATATATAATATATAAGATTAATATAAGTAATATATGGCGTAATTGTGTCGTAAAATTATTCAGCGCTGATATAAGATCACAAACACATAGACAGACATTTGTCTATATCTTAAAGGAGAGGAAAGTCTTTTTTTTGTGACACTTAGTGGGGCAAATATGTATGGCTTAGACATATTCAGAGCGATGTAACTCAATTATGTGAATATCTATGAACAGGGAATGCCTATTCTGTTGTGTTTGAGATGATCCGAAAAAATGGATTATTTTGTGTGTATTAAAGGAAAGAATGAGAACTACAAAAAAGCCATAATAATAATTCTTTGCATTTTTAGACCAGAGTTGAGCTAAAACTACTCTATAAGAGTGTCTAATAATTTATTTTCTCTAAAAAATAGTACAAAAAGGAGATAATAAATGTGTATACTTGAGCTCTAAAAGAGAAGCTTTGGGTTCAGGGATGAGAATTGACGGTAAGGCAAAGGGAGAGAAATGGAACTCTCGGTTTCATTGGGCTTATCTCTCAATGTATGTATTAAATCATTTACTCTTCTTATATGCAATCAAATTCCTTTTCCTCCCAATAATAAAGAAATAGATATTAAGCGTAAAAATAATGAGAACATTACTGATGGGCTGATAGGGCGCCGGCAAAAGCACTGTAAGGAACACCACATTAAATGGGTTGCAGACAAATATGCAATTCTATTGAGAGGTTTAGCAAAGTAGACATCAAATTAATTGTAGGGCACATATACTGACAGTGCACAGAATATAAGAAATAATTTGCACCCATTATTACATGTCTTAGAGATGTGATGCCTGTGCGAAGGCATACATTGGCAGCTGATATACACTTTAAAACAATATCGCATCACATGTTTATCGTAAGGATTAGATGCGAAACACATTTATCAAACGACATGAGACAAGTGAGAACTACGTCAGTGCCGCAGACAAAAAGGCTTCGGATTTAACTTCACCACTATTTAAACTTATTGCACAACCCATTCATGTGATGGCACGGAGTGTGTGAAACGATATACAGCATAAATAGCAGTTTCTGTGACTGGTATTAAGTTTACTCGTCATTATTTGACTCAATTTCGAGACTACAGTCTATTCGGTCAAAAGAAGATGAGATTCGAGCCTAATATGGATTTTGGCTCTACTCTGGCTCTGCTCTCATCTGCACACATATAGAGATTGTGAGCCTCAACCGGAGCGATGACCACCACATCACACATTCACTATTGACTTAAATCTGCCAAAAGAGTGATGTGATTCTCAGCATCGAAACAAAGAATAAGATGGATGACAGTTCTCAACGACACAATTGGCTCAAAAGTGCGGTCAAAAAGTGCCAAAATCACATGAATTAAGTGAGAGGCAGAGGGGCTGAGGCGGGGGTCGCAATCGACTAACGATCAGATGACAATCGACTGATAAGTCTATATTTAAAGTAAATTCGTTGAGCGCTTGGATTTCACGCATTGACTACAGATGTGATCCGAAAGTCAACGAAAAGTTTTCTATTACTGAATGACAAACACAAACCCTAACAACAGTTTCCATCGAATTATGTTTTGTCGGATATTTTTCATTATTATTCTAATATAATATACGAAACTTATTGCTTCAATAGGAAGGAGTCAACGATAATAACACAGCCTTTGCTTTTCAATGCATTTTTTATTATTAAAAGAGCTTTAAGGCTATGAAAGAGATGCGAGTGTTTAGCAGTAATAAAGGGTCTGTTCATTGATAAGCTTTCAATATATAAATAATTACCGCTATATTCAAGACAAAAAGGTTTCGCTCGGTAGGGCACAAATGGGTCGCATCGAGCACTCAATGCCAGTCTTATGCATATGATATGGATTTAAGACAAGCGAAATATTGAACACATTATACAAGTTTGAGATACACTCTTGAAAACTGGCGAAACACATACTCTTATAATTATAAACTAAACTCTTCATAACATTAGGGCAGTCACTGAAAAGAGAGTGCAATCGATTTCTCTACAAAATTCATCCGAAATTAAGAGTGAAAAAGTGCTAAAATACAAACATCTGAGTGAAGAGTCAATTATTATGTAAAGCCAGGAGTAGTTTAACTTAAGAGAAAAACCAAATGCAAGAAAATATATTTCCTCTAATTTTTGATGTATTCTCCACTTCTTTCCGACAGAAGTGAAGTCGTACTCAAATTGGAGTACACTTTTCATGGTTTATATTAAGCCATTAAAAAGTAAATAAATATAAAAAAATCTAATAATAATAATAATAATAATATAGACATAAAACTATGCATTACTCTTAGGCTCGACATTATTTTTATAGACATGTTATCTGAGGTATATATCTATTACCAGAGTATATATTTGGCTCAGGATATAATATTACTGATAATGTGATGGAATTTACTAAAAAACAAAAAAACTTCATCTCTTATTGGATTGAATGTCGACAAAAATGATTAGCAATTTATTAAAGAGAAGGAAAAGATAAAAAAAAGTCGCAAATATTAAATTCCCGAATAGACTAAAAAATTATCCAAAATTGAAAGTGAATTCCAAAGGAATTTAAATTTGATATTTTTATCTTCACTTTTATGTATTGCTATCATATTTTTACTTCAATAGTAATCAATGATTAAATTACAAAGAAGTTATGCCCTAAAAAAAGACGTTCTTGGGTCCACTCCACCCGTTCGATGGCATGCGATGCCTGTTCTATTGGCGAACAGTCATGAGCAGAATACATACCAGTGCTACTATCAATGGAGTAGAGGCATAGGAAAAAATACTACTCAGTCACGAAATTCAAGCATTCAAATGATATATGAATTGGCAATGAATGGCAAAAATCGGGTGTTTTGTGAATTCCCTCAAAAGAGTGAGTGGTCTGAAAAAGCATGGAAACCATCGCAGAGGGAAATACTCAGTCATGAAGTGCTACTCTTTTTCAATCTATTCGTTAATTTTTAGAAACAATATATTTCTCCACATTTTTGCAAACAAAACATTTTTCAGTCAATCAGTCATCGCTCAGTGCCTTCAGCTTTGGTTTTCTTCTCTCAAACAACAGTTTAGTTAAATAAAAGTTAGGAGTATTTCAAATATAAAATAGATTTGCACTTCAGATATGAATAATTAGGTTCAAAATGAAATGTGAAACACATTACGTAAATATTAGAGCACTTTTTCAGAACACTTTTAATAGAGAAAAATGAATTTTCGAGTCAATGCAAATCTGAAATATGGATTTACTCTAATATATATGCGATATATTGTGTACACAATATTTAACTCGTTTAATATATGACAAACTTATATATACTTATTGTTATATCGCATATATAATATGAAAATATAGCGAATATATAGCTATTAAATAAGTCACAAAAATAAACACTTTAAGCATAAGTTATTAAAAGGCATTCATAAGAATAGGAGTACAGAATTTCTAGAATATCAAAGGCTAAACAGTTTTGTGCTGTTTAAGAGTTGAGCCTCTCTTTCAAATACTGTTTAGTTTATCTATTAGGGGGAGTCAGTGGCGTCAAACACAACACTCAAATAAGAGGAGTAATACCAGAATATAAAAGTTTTATTTCGTAAAAGCATTTGAAACGAGAAATACTCGTACCCTCTCTTACGGGAGCCAAGAGTAGAAACATTGAGTTATGTAATAATAAATGGCAGTCAAGAATTTTAGCCCATTTTCTCTTAATTTTTGCCTCAACTCATATCCAGTTTTAGTTTCTTTTTGTAGTCATTTATTCTCAATCTTATGAACACAAATAATAAAAATAAACAGAAAAAAAGGAAAATATTATTTAGTATTTGCCGTTCATTTCATTCATTCACTTCATTCTAATCTCAGAGATATTTTTCACAACATTTCGTTCAAAAAAAACCTTTACTACTGGAGTTTATATTTATTTTTGTGCTCTGAATGGGCTATAAATGTGAATTAGAGATAGACTTTAGGAGAGTGAAAGAGTGGGAGAGTTACAGGAAGAAAGGGGAGAGAAGAGAGAGAAAGTATATTATTTGTCGGCTGCGAATGGAATGGTTGCCAATTAGGAGTGCATTTTTGGCTCTGATTGTCAGTGAATATATGCTCATATATTTATTGTTTAACATATCCTTCAAAGAGTGGAAGAGCTCTCAAATAGAGAAATGAGAAGAAAAAAGTTTTCAAATCGAATAAATTATATGCAAAATGTGCCGCAAAACTAACTTTAAAAAACCATTTAATAAATTATTATACACTCTTTTAACTGCATATACGCTCTCTGTCTGAGTAGAAGCCCTCCTATGAATGAGCGCAACATTTCTGCATATTTTCGGTGAACTTTGGGTTCAAAAGCATTGGTTGGAAGAAAGAAAAAAAGTCTTTTCCTCCGAATCTTTTTATTATTTTTATTTAATTTTGTCTCAAAAATATTTTCTCAGCGCTTAAGAGAAAAAAAAGAGTAAAAATTATTCGTTAAACGAAACGAAAAAAAGCAAAAAGAAATTATATGAATGAAAGACTCAGTCAATAAAGATATTAAAGCCCTTTTCAACCTATGCAGAGGTGTCGGTGACCCGACTCTGTGCTGAGTCGGCCATAATTTTAATGTTTAGTTTGGGTTAAAGCAAAAAATTACTCATAATTACAATCATATCCGGCTGTCAAATGTCTGCCTTTTCTTATACTTTTTCTAATCTCTCGTTTTTTTTATTTATTTGTTATGTAATCAAAATCCAAACGAATAACACATTTATAAAACATAT
>JAQIXI010001477.1:0-13512 GCA_034700165.1 Galumnidae sp. Gr-Ori-00277 | reverse complement strand
CAACTCCTCCGTTGATAAGCACTAAAAAAATAATATTAAATAAAATGACAATGATAATTTTTCTTTTACTTGAATTTCATGATTTATCATGGTGTAAATTGAATTATTTTTCCCTGATAAAAAGAAGATGAGGAGAAGTTCATCGTTGAAATTTAATTCCTTTAATGAGACAAGGTGCTTCAAAATTTCTAAGTCGAAACATTTAAACTCGACCACAATAGAGTACTCTTTCAATTTTAGATGTTGTTCTAGTTCTTTTGAATTAACACCAAGCTCATTAAAAATTATACAATATTTTGTTTTATAAATTTTATTTTGAATTTCATCCTTCATATTCCAATTTATATCATCATGAAAATTTAGTACAGTGTTTTTGCAATATTCTTTTGCTTTGTCTATACGACCAAGTTTCAAAAATATATCAATTAATAAATAATTTATATCATTACTGAATGATAATTTATTTATTTTTGTGCCTAGGTTATCTATAGTACATTCATTAACAATAGTCTTGCATTTTGTCAAAAAGTGTTCTGCTTCATTTTTCATATTTAAATTGAAATATGACTCATAAATTATCTTGACAAACAAAATATTATAATCACTTTCTTCAAACAATTTCTTAAACTTTTGTTCGCCTAGTTTATCGTAGAGATGCAATAGTTTTTCATAATTTTTTTCTAAATAAAAATTATATGCTGCAAGTATATTTAAAATATTAATAGATTAATATCACAAAATAAATATTCATTCACTTAATTTAATTTACCTCTAACAAACTGCAATCTTATAATATTTTCATTAAATTTTCTTTCAGGTCCAAACATTTCTATTGCTTTAAGAAGATATAACTCACACAATGTGTGTTCGCCATTAGATAAAGCAAGTCTTGGGAACAATCCAAGAATATTATCCATACAATTCGTGAAATTATCAATGTCACTAAATCTCCGCAAAAGCATTATTAACTTAATTATTATTTTTTTAATAAAATCATTAATATTGTCCTTGGTTATTTTATCATTTTCGAAACCAATAGACTTTTTAAACAGTTTTAAAGAACACTTATATTGTTTAATATACTTTTTGACCTCCTTGCTTAATTTATTAGAACTTAAATTAGGTATAATTATAGCCATCGGAGAAACCTTTTCGATCAAATTGTATGTTATTAATGATTGCATTAAATCATCCGAACAAATTTTGTAATATTTGAGTGCCTGGGTTAAATTATTAACCAAGAAGATTATATAACTTTTTGAGCGTATAAAAAGAGATAAATTATCAAAATTTCCATTCCATTGGTTATCTAAATGATCATCTTGAATTATGTTATTTAATATATCTTCAATTTCAGCTCTCGATAATATTTTTAATGAAGCAAGTTTATTGATAAATGCATTTGAATTGTTTGGATCACAACCAAAAAAGGACATTCCATTTTCAATAAATGCCAAATTAAAAGATGTAAAATACATTTGATTGTCACTGCATATTGTGTTTATTTTATAATATGCTGATCCTATAACATTACTTAGATCCCTTCCATATTTTCTATTTGGCAAGGTTATAAGATAAAAATATAATTCAACAAGATGAATAACTATTTCATTATGTATATCCTTATCCTTTATGGTAAGATAACAATTAATCAAATAATTCTTTGTTAAGACATTCTTGTAAATTGACATATCATCAGTGTCAGTTATTTCGATATTTCTCAATATTCCAATATTTTGAAGTATGAACTCATTGCCTTGCTCCAAATTACCTTGATCAAAATAACACATTGCACAGTAATACATCATTGATGAAAAGGCCAATTGAGTGTCAAGAGTTGCTTCTGTTAACGACATCAATATATGGTAATCTTGGAGTATCTTATCAAAAACTCTTATATATGTTGCAGGGTGAAATTGACCTAATTGATAGGCTATAGGTTTAAGCCATTTAAATGATAAGTTCTTTTCTTGATATTCAAGTTTCTCAATATTGATTAATTCAAAGCACTTCGAATAGAACCTACAACATTTTTCAATTTGAGCAGGGTTTGAGTTTCTATATAATAAGCCAAGGAGATATAACTCATAAAAAGTATATTCATCCTGGTGAATGATAATTTCATTATCACAAATAAAACAATTGAATATGAATATTTGTTCATACAACAAAGATTTTAATTGATTTACAATCTCTTTGTCGATTGATAATATAATAGATAAATAGTGTAACTTTGTTATATCATCATTATATAGTTTCAGCTTGCTTATTTGGTGAACACTGTGAATTTTATCGTTAAATTCAATAAAATCTTTTACAAGAAATATATTTGTTCTCAAATAATACAACAATGCTATATAAATTTGTTCGCTTGATTCTTCTATATCATTATTTTTCACCAAGTATAATCCAAAGGTCTGGTGAAGGTATCCTTTGAAATAATACATATGAACTTGGTCATACTCATTATAATTTTGGCCTAGAGCTTCAATAAACCACTTCTTAAAAGCTTCAAAAATATCTTTGCAGTTAGATGAGCAGGGTAGATTCAACAGAATCAATTCTATAAATTGTTCAGATATTATGGGCAAATCAATAAGTATTTTATTTATCTGGTTAATACTCTCGGTCAAGTCAATTTTATTTTTACAATATGATGTTATTAAACTTAAAATGTTATCCATTTTTAATAATCTGTACAAAAATTAATTATATGAACATGGTAGATAAAATTGGTATCTTGTATAACGTAAATAAAGGATGAAATAAACTTACCTTTTATTTTAAACTGACCTCAACTCAATTATAATTTCACAAAAGAAGTTAATGTAATAACAATAAAACACTTAACAATAAAACTATGTATTAAAATAAATATTATATTATATCCAAATTGGGGAGAGTTTTATAATGAAAGATTGCTTAAACTTGCTTGATAGTAAATACTTCAAAGTATCAAATGAATCCCTAATAATTTTATTAGTAATTATCAATAAATCAAAAACATCCCTGATTAATTTAAAATAGATATTTATGTCACTTTCGCCAAAAGTCCCATAAACCGGTTTTTATAATACCTTAATGCAATACTGTTATAGTCTTAAATATAATTTTGTTGGACTTTTAAACTTAAATAAAAATTGAATTTAAATAAAAAAATTAATTAGTTTTTTTTAAAATAACGATTTATATGACTAAAATTAAGTTTAAATTTGTTTTTCATCTTTTATTTTACAAATTTAATATAAATATAAGGTTTTTCTTTTGTAACTTTTAAGTCTTATGAGTTGCAAATTTTTAACCTTCATTTTCGTAATCAGCATGGTCAAATTAGTTGAAATCGATGTATATATTGTTTATTATCTTAAAATAACTTTCAACTTTGATGCCCTCTAGCGACTTTATTTTAAGTAGTATCAAGTTGTTACCTAGATCAAATTGTTTAGAACAATGTCCTCTATTAAAATATTACTTTAAATCTAAAATTAAAACTAATCGTTTCCGAGGGCTAAAAAGGTATTTCAATATGCTTTTCACTTTGAACTATGATTTTGGCGACACTAATATTTATGAATCGTTCAAAAATGATTAACCTTATGAAAAATTTAATCAGGGTTTTTTTCATTTATTGATAATAATTAATAAAATTTTTAGGGAGTCATTTGATAGGCGTATTTATTATCAGGCAGGTTTTAGCAGTCTTTTATCATAATCTTATTTATAAAACTCCCCCTCTTTTATTTTAGTATATAATATAATTTAATATATAATTCAATATAAACTTTATACATCTATAATATATTAATATACATGTATAATAGAATATATTTTTTATCAGATTATATCCTTGATATTTAAGTGTATGATTAATTTGCTAATCTTAATATCTGTTAAAGTATGATATTTTGTACATTATTCAAATAGTTGTTAACAAATATAAACCTGTAAAAAATTCTAAGTAATTTTCTCTTAATTTCAATTGTTTTTGGAGATATCGTTTAATTGTCGGATAATAATCTAATTCAGCGCTGCTCAATGATTACAGCTTTTGATTACATTTTGTATGTATGTTATGTGAGAAATGAGGGTAGCCATTGGTCAAAATATATATATTTGGTCAGTGAATTCAGAAAGTATAAAAAAATATTTCCTACCCTTGGTAATCATTGAGCGGCGCTGATCTAATTCATTGTTCAAATGGGAAAACATTTTATCTTTTAATATAACATTTTTGTTGACTTTTCATTCGATGTTGTTTTCTAATAATTGTTATTTCTACTACTTTACAATAATTTAGATAACCCAAAATCACATAACTTTAAACTTTCATCGCTATCCAAAACATGTTCTGGTTTGAGATCTCTGTGAAGGATAGGAGGGGTCAAAGTGTGTAAATGATTGAGACATTCAATCAATTCATCCAAAAGTTTGCTCCGAATAAATAATTGAATTGTTTTGTATTTTTCATTCAAAGTTTTGATTGAATTCATTAATTGCTGTAAGTTTTGTGAACAGAACTCCATTTGAATATAAAAAATATGTTACAAAACCTTTTTCGATAACCTTTCCTTCAGTCCACGAATTGATGTATTGTACGACATAACTTATGCTTGAACAAATGATCTGAAACAAACCTAAATTAAAGTTTACATAAAAATATAATATAAAAAGTAATTATTATTCATTGTTTGTAATATTCTTCACTTTGAATACCTGTCCAAACCCTCCCTTTCCAATTAGCTCTGGATTTTTGAATAGTCTCATATTTTTTATCATATTGTTAGTGAATTAAAGGTATTACTAACTCACATTCAAGATATCGAACCTCCACTTTCTTTGGTCTAATTTCATTGTAATAATAGTTAATTTTTTGAATCATTCTAATCTTGGTAATTTTTTTAATTTTATCAATTTTATCAATAGTACAGATGACAAATGTCAACTTGGTCATACTTGTTAGTATAATATTGGCCTACAGTTTCCATAAACCACTTCTTAAAAGCTTGAAAAATATCTTTGCAATTAGATGAGCAGGGTAGATTCAACAGAATCTTCTCAATAAATTGTTCAGATATTATGGGAAAATCAATAAATATTTTATTTATCTGGTCAATGCTCTCGGTCAAGTCAATTTCATTATTACAATATGATGTTATTAAACTTAAAATGTTATCCATTTTTAATAATCTGTACAAAAATTAATGACATGAACATGGTAGATATACAGTAATTTCTCGATTTAGGCTAAATTTTGTGCGTCAAAAATGTTTGGCTTATATCGAATTTGGCTTAAATAGAATTTTAAAAAATATTTTATTGAAATATATATTAAATAAATTAACTAAAAATCAGTTATTTTTAATTGAATTAAACAATTTGACGCCTTTTTATTCTGATATAAATTCAAAGTATTCTTTAGAGCAGTTGTTTAAAATCCAAATATTTTAAGATTTGAGAGAGAGTTGAATGCCTCAAAAATTGTAATCCTTTTTTGACCATAAATTCAGTCAATTTTTCATCGATTATACCAAAAGTTGGCCTTTTAGTGACTTAGCATTTGTTTTGGCATAACTTTCAAATGCATCAATAATTCTGTCTTTATTTTGTCTCAATTTGCAAATGTTGTCAGGTTTTACACCACTCTCACTAAATTGATTAACAATTGAATCGACGGAAACATTATCGTCTATTTTAACGATATTGTACTTTAAGTCTAATGGAAATCTATTCCTCTTTTGTTTGGACGCCATTTTTATAACAATATTCTATTTAAATTTTTTAATATTTTCATTGACTAAAACTTAGTTACAGTTTTGGCTTATATAAAATCTCACTTATATTACAATGTCTTGATTTTGATTGGCTTAAACCGAATTTTGGCTTATATAGAATTAGCTTAAATAAAGTTTAGTTAACATTATAGACCCATAGGAGCGTTTGGTTCGGGAAAAAACTATGGCCTAAATCGAAATTCGCCTAAATAGTGTCCGCCTAAATCGAGAATTTACTGTATTTGCTTAAATAATTAAACAAGCTGAATTATTTTCTAATCGTTTTGTTTGTATTGTAAATTATATTTTAAACTCTTTGGATAAAAATTCCCACCTCATGTGTAAACTCGGTGAATAAAAATAATTCAAAAAACTCTCGTTGGACCTCTTTGATTTTTGTATATGTTGATCATAATGGCCACATAAATTAATAGAAATTAACCACAAATTGCTGCTTGGTTGCGTTTGTCTACTATTGGTGGTTATGACCTCATCGGTAAACTCGGACATATATAATTCAAAAACCTCTCGTTGCAGCTCTTTGATTTTTGTATATGTTGATCATAATGGCCACCTAAATTAATAGAAATTAACTACAAATTGCTGCTTGGTTGCGTTTGTCCACTATTGGTGGTTATGGCCTCATCTGTAAACTCGGACATATATAATTCAAAAACCTCTCGTTGCAGCTCTTTGATTTTTGTATATGTTTAATCATAAAGGCCACCTAAATTAATAGAAATTAACTACAAATTGCTGCTTGGTTGCGTTTGTCTACTATTGGTGGTTCTGTCATAATCGGTAAACTCTGGCGGATAGTAATGGGCAATTTTTAAAATTTCTTAAAAACTTTTCATTGTTGGTCTACCAACATTAATTTTCCATTAAGAAAAACATAAGTAGTTCTTCGAAGTTTTCAAATGCCATTAAGAAGATGTCAAAATAATCCTGGCGTTTATTTTATTATACCAAAATAATCATTTCATCACCTAGGTGCAAATATACGCCATTTTTGAGTTGATAGTGTCTTTCGCCAGATATTTTCCATCAAATCAGATTATGTCTGAAATATAATGACTGTGAGTGATTCTAAGTATTTAGAACCATTTTTCACCCTAACAACAGACAAATGATTTATACCATTATCAAGGTAATATAATGTGGAATAAGATGATATAAACAAATTAAGGCCAGGTTTTATATATCCTTTAAAAAATCCTTACATTGTTTGCAATTTGAAGAATTTCGATGTTTAATGATATTTTGTCTGTAAATATTTATAAAATCCCTGAAACGATCAGTTTCTTATAAAATTAAGACGTTTTGGACTACTTCTACTTTAAATATGTTTAATCATTGACAAGATAAGTAAATATAATTTAATTTTATGACAAAATTTTGTAAAATTTGTTTATTTCAGAATAAATCAAAGAAATTAGCTTAAAAATGAACTTTCATATGACGGTCTAAATTGTCTTTTCTTGAGAAAGTTTCCCACATATAACACAATTGATCAAATTATTGGATTCGTGAACACATTTATGTCTTTTAAGATTGTCTTTCCGTGGAAATATCTTATAGCACTTTACACACATATGAGTTTGATCATCAAAATGGCCATCGAAATGTCGCAAAAGATTTTTCCTTCTAGAAAATTCTTTTCCACATTTACTACATTTGTGACGTATTGAATGCCTGTCCTCGTGTCTTGTAAAACTTGATAATCTAGTAAATGTCTTCGAACAAAATCTGCATTTTACTTCACTTTTCGGATGAAAAATCAATAAATGTCGTCCAATACCATTAAAATATGTATCAACTAATTGGTTACACAGAGGACATCGTTCATATTTATCCCTTTTTGTATTGTCAATAATATTTGGATCAAATGATGACATTTTTATTAATAGAAATGAATGACTAATTTTAGAAATTTATTTTTAAAATTTTAGATTAAAAAACTGTTAAATAAATATAATGTCACGTGCTGAACAATGGACAGTCTATAGAAACCTTTCCAGACAACACCTCATTCAAGAACAAATATCTCAATTTAGACACTTTCAAATGAGAATTGACTTACACCAATCTTTAGCGGATATAATGGTGGTCAAATTGATATAATAATATCAGTGCCAGGATTGATTGTACACCCTTTTAAATGGGTCTGAAAGCTCTGATAAATATTCATTTTTATTCTAATATTAATATAATGTCACGTGCTGAACAATATGCAGTCTATATAAACCTTTTCAGACAACACCTCATTCAAAGACAAATATCTCAATTTAGACAATTTCAACTGAAAATAGGCCATGGCCTCTGCGGATAAATGCAATAACGAAGACAATTCATGTTAGTGTCAATTTGAAGATTCGGTATTGCTTGTCAATATATAACAAAATCAGCGTGGCACATCATGGAACTTTGGAAATATACCTCCCGAAGCTTATTATCGAAGTAGCCATGGACTCTGACGGACAAACGCAATAACAAAGACGGTTCATGTTAGTGTCAATTTGAAGATTCTGTATAGCTTGTCAATATATAACAAAATCAGCGTGGCACATCATGGAACTTTGGAATTATACCTCCCGAAGCTTATTATCGAAGTAGCCATGGCCTCTGACGGACAAACGCAATAACGAAGACGGTTCATGTTAGTGTCAATTTGAAGATTCTGTATAGCTTGTCAATATATAACAAAATCAGCGTGGCACATCATGGAACTTTGGAATTATACCTCCCGTGGTTTATAACCGAAGTGGCCATGGCCTCTGGCGGACGAATTAAATAACGGAGGCGGGCCAAATTAGTCTTAATTTGAAGATAACGTATTGCTTAACAATATATATCAAAACCAGAATCCTCTACATGGGAAATTTTGAATTATTCTTCCCGAAGTTTATTCTTCAAGTTATCATGGCTTCTGGCGGACGAATCAAATAACGGAGGCCGGCCATATTAGTCTTAATTTGAAGAAAACGTTTTGCTTAACAATATATATCAAAACCAGAATCCTCTACATGGGAAATTTTGAATTATTCCTCCCGAAGTTTATTCTTCAAAGTGGCCATGGCCTCTGGCAAACAAACGCAATAACGTAGGCGGGCCATGTTAGTCTTTATTTGAAGATAACGTATAACTTATCAATATATATCCAAACCAGAGGGGTACACGAAGCAAATTTTGAATTATGAGTTCCGAGGCTTATTACCGAAGTGGTCATGACCTCTGGCGGACGAATCAAATAATGCAGACCGGCCATATTAGTCTTATTTTGAAGATAACGTATTGCTTAACAATATATATCAAAACAAAAGTGCTGCGCCATTAAACTATTGAATTATATTTCCAGTGGTTCAATATCGAAATGGCCTTTTTTGCCTGAAAAATAATTTACTTTACAAATACAACCAACGCTATGTTTACGATATTAAGTTACATAATAACAGATTAACTTATCTAATTTAAGCTTTGAGAATAAGTATTATTAAATGGTATTTAATTAAATTTTAAAGTATTGGCCGTAAATGTAGTGGATATAGGCTTCGCCCTCAAACCTTGTTATACATTAATGTCGATAAAAAGAATCTCTTACTAAGTACTAACAAATTTAAGAGTAGAAGTTTTAACCAGAACATTTGGTAATGTCAGTGGACGAGTGATTATATATGTGTAGCGCTTAGACTGGTCTTTGACAAAAATCAGACAAAGGGAGACAGTCTAAGGCTTCCTCGGGATCTGTTGACACATTGGGGGGCTTACTCGCTGACGATACGAACTCAATTCCAGCAATTCAAGCAATTCAAGCACTTTTTACAATAATTGAGTTTATTTTATTAAAATAATGGCATAAATGGAATAAAGTCATAAAAATACGTAAAACATCTTTAAAAGCAGTTAATGTGAAAATCGGCTAAAGCTGATGAAAGGCTTCACTGGGCAACAGTTGAGAGGATGTGGCATTTGAGTTGCCATCGAAGATTACGGCTGACCCAAAGGCCTTCCTATGAACGTAAAATAATTCTTTCCTCTGAAAATTTGAATTAACTTTTGGCTCAAATTCGATGTTATACTCATAAATCGTATTTTTCGGGTTCTCGGTTTTAAATAGTTGGCCACTAATGATAGTTCTGAAGACTGACCACTATTTTCATGCATTATTACAGTCGACGGATTCGTATTACAGTCCGGCACTCTTTTATATGACATATGACCAAAGTTGCTACATATACTTTTGCTTAAAATCACTTTAGTCGGTCTGACAAATGGAAGATTTCTGTAAATATAAAATTTAGCAATTAGGGTTAATAAATAACATTCATATATACCTTATTATGGGCCGACCCCTCGTACGAACATTTTTTCTTCTGACATTTTACTAAAAATTAAATAAATTTTAATTGGAAAATGAGCTAAAGATGAAAGTTCATGTTATGCTTCAGAAGTTTATATTCAAAGAATAATGAAATTGAGAATAATATTTCTGTCACCAACGAGTAAAGTAGCTTGGTAACTTTAAATTGGTTATCACAAACAATTTGCTAACACAACCGATATTTAAGTAAACTCTATATTAATTTAGTTTTAAAACATCGGTCCAAACATTTAAATGTCTTTTCAGTGGAAAGAATGCGTTTTATATGATTGTAAGATCACTCGAAGTGACAAAAGTATTGCTACAATTATTTTCATTACATTTAAATGATTTTAATTTTAAATGAATTCTATTATTATGTCTTTTTAAGAGACCTTTCTGTAAATCTTGTGAAACATCCGTTGATATCACATATAAATGGTTTATATCCCGAATGACTTCTTTTATTTTGAATTAAATTTGATTTTGTTATAAATTTTTTATTACATTCACTGAAATCACAAACAAATTGTCTTTTATTCAAATGCAAAGAAATGTGTAAATCCAAAGTTGATTTCCTTTCACAAATATATCGACATTTGAAATGAAAAACACTTAAACTGTTTATTATTAATACTTTTTTCATTAAAACATTGAATTAACAGTATTTCAATCCAACAGTAATTCTGTGCACAACTCTCACCACTCACTACACAATCACTCAATAATTCATTACTTTTCAATTTATACTTTATTTGGTGTAAATTAGAATTAATTTCATTGAATTCATTGAAATATGAAAATAAACTTTTAATTTTTGAATTCATTGACATATTTTTAAGAGATGTAAACCAAATGAAAAAAAACTAATTTTAAACTCTTTCCACAATTTTAGTGAAAAGTGATTACATTTAAAGCATTGAATTGAAGTCAAAGTTCTAAATTAGTTTAGTAACTAAACAGTACTTCAAAAAAATTATACAAATTATCTTAAACTTATACGGTATAAGTTATAAGTTATACCCCTCATAGACCAAAATATGGTTGATTTTGGATATTCTGGAACTAAATAAATGCAAACGTCTGTGAATTACAAAAACAATTTTCTTTTTTATGAACTCAAAGTTCATTTAAATATATGTTTTAATATCTTAACTGAATATTATTTATTTATTTATTAGCACTAAATTAAACCTTTGAATTAAGTCTTGATTTTGAAAATTTTAAATGTTTTATCATTTTTTTGATTTGTAAATGACTTAAAATTTGCTTGAAAATAATTGAAAAATAGTCCACAAATAAAAATCTAATACTTTTTGAAATCATATTTGAATACAAAGAATCTTAAATTCTGATTAAAATGTTTGCGAAAAAACATTAAACTTTGAAAAGAATTAAAATTTTAAAATAAATAAATAAATGTTTTTAATTTGTGTTCACTAAATTTTGCTAGTATCAAATTCCCCTTTCCCTCCACTCAATATTTCAAAATAAAGTCACGACTTATTTCTTTTTAATCATATATTTTTAGGAATTTATAGGGAATTCTTTGCTGAAGAAAAACATTCGGATCATCAAAAGGTACTGAAATATAATATTAAAAACTGTAATAAAAAATCATAATTTTATGAAGATTTCCAACTTTTGTTTGTCTCAAAAATATATTTTTAACCAAATATTTGAAAGAATTTTCTTTTGATTGAAATATAATTCGTTTTATTCTTGAATTTCAGTTTAATTTCGTTTAAATATAATTTAATATTAGTTTAATTATTAAACTTTAATAGTTATAATAAAAAATTTTCTCTTATGTAAAGTCTTTTCATAAATATTGAATAAAAAGTTTTATTCAATTAGATCTCTAAAGTCTTGTTAATAATTTATTTAAATTTGAATTAAATCAATCGAATAATTAAAAAGTTATTTTATGTCAAATATTATACATTATAGGAAAATGAAATTTAAGTCAATTATTTGAAAGAATTTTCTACATATTTTTAAGAGATGTAAACCAAATGAAAAAAAACTAATTTTAAACTCTTTCCGCAATTTTAATGAAAAAGTGATTACATTTAAAGCATTGAATTGAAGTCAAAGTTCTAAATTAGTTTAGTAGCTAAACAGTTCATCAAGGACATTATACAAATTAACTTAAAAATTAACTTATTAAGTTATAATGCCTTGAACTTATGCCACCCATAGACAAAATATGGATGATTTTTGAGATCCTAAAACTAAAGCAATACAAACAAAATGCAAACGTCTCTGAATTACAATACAATTTCCTTTTTTATGAACTCAAAGTTCCCTTAAATATGAACTTGATATCTTAACAGAATATTATTTATTTATTAGCACTCAATTAAACCTTTGAATTAAGTATTGATTTTGAAATTAATATTTTAGATGTTTTATAATTTTTGATGTATAAATTGCTTACGATATGCATAAAAATAAGTGATAAATAGTACGCAAATGCAAATAAATTCCATTAAATTTTGAAATCATATTTGAATACAAAGTATCTTAAATTCTGATTAAGAGTTTGCGAAAAAAAATATTAAACTTTGACCAGAATTTAAACATTAAAATAAATAAATGGTTTAAATTTGTATTCACTAAATTTTGCTAGTATCAAATTCTCGTTTCCATTCACTAACCCTCCACTTTGGAAAATATAGTCCCGACTTATTTTATTTTTAATTATAAATTTTTAAGAATTTATAGGAAATTCTTTCCAAAAGGAAATCATTCAACACTATATTCGTAGATCAATAAAAGACTACTAAAACAGTTTTTGATACTATCAATATTACGTGTTCTAGATTAACCATGGTAATTTTTAAACTATTAGAATCTAATAAGTAGAGTTTAAAAATAAAATGCATAAAATTTACAAAAATTGTGTATCAAGCAAATTTTTAAAACTTTATAAATATCTTTATATATTTTTTCTTATTTTAATTCACAATTCATAAGTTATGAATCATTACAATATTTATAAATACTTTAAGTAAGTATTATTACTTAAATTAACAATATTTATATAATTAAATTTCTGAAAAAATATCTTGTAAGAAATAATAAAATATTTTAAAAACTAATAAAAAATATAAAGGGTAAAATAAAGTTAATACCTCAACTATTAATAACCTTATACTTTAACAATTTTATTACTAATGAATTTGATGAAGTATTCTTTACTGAACTTGATTAATTTTGCTCATTATATATGAGATATTTCTGATTTGACCTTGTTTATTTTTCATAATTGGATTTTAAATTCTGAAATTAATTTTAAATTTTTGAATTATTTTTTGGAAATAGTTTTGAATCAAAACTTTTGATCATTAATTTCAATGACATTCGATCAAAGATCTC
>JAQIXI010001476.1:0-13518 GCA_034700165.1 Galumnidae sp. Gr-Ori-00277 | reverse complement strand
TATTTGTTTGGAACAAATCGACAACTTTTTGAAGAATTGGTAGTTCTTTCTATCGTTTCTATAAATGGTTTGTAAATCATTTGATTCATAGGTTTCGGTCGAATTTTCAGCACTAATTTGTTGGCAATTATTTCTTTCATACGATTCGATCAAATTATTAATGTGTTTGTTGTCATCATTTGTCGTTTTTGACGGCTCTTCGATTACTGAGACATAAAATGGTTGAAAATATGCCATTCCTTCGCATCCAATGGAATGCAATACACATGTATTGCAATCATCAGAAACTCTGGACTCGTCATAAGAAATGGTCTCTTCTATGACTTCAAGTGATTGATTGCTCTTATCTTCGTTTTGCCAATCGGTTTGTCCTTCAATCCAAATATCGTTCGATGGATTGATTTTATTCTTTTCCTTAATTTTAGTAACAAATGGAGTAACAGATCTGATGGCAAACCATTTCTGAGTGCACTCACTATTAATACAAATAAATAAATATATGACTCTATCAGTGGTCGAGTCGTCGACCGGACAATAGATTTGAAGAACAAAAGTTAAACTTTTTTGACATAAATCACAGACCAATGATTTAAAACAACGGATGACTTCATTACTGGTATTTGGACTCAACACCGGATAACCGCCTGAAGAGAAAATGTCTCAAAATTAATGCTTAAGAACTGAATTCATACCAATTTTATTGACAGTAAATGAGTTCCAATCACTCGATTGGTCTTCAATTTGTTGTTCGCTGTCTATAATACCAATCAGTGGTTTATCCATTAATTGGTCTTTTGGTGGTAAACAAGTAGTCATTACTTTGATTAGTCTTTCATCTGTTGTTGAATGAAACCAATTTTTCAAATCAACTCTTCAGACAAACTTTAATCTCTTTGTCAATAAAAAAGTTACTTTTTCTAAGTGGAATAATCAGTAAATATGTGAATAAGTACAACCAATATTGGCAATACTACCTTGATCAATTTTTTTCAATAACATAACTTTACATTAGAGCACAAATTGACGGCCCTTTCGATCAGATTTCAGGGAAATTAGTGATGAACACAACTCAAGCACTTTCATAAATGAAGACTTTTCACTTAGATTTACTTAAATTGTATCTTGTTCATTTTATAAATAGAAAATATAACAATTCTAGTGATTATACGAATAGTTTAGTGACAAAAACTTTTGAAATAATTAATTAAAATAGTTTTAGGAATAAATTATTGGGTTTTAATAATTTGTGTTCATTACTAATCAGAACAATGTTTTGATTTGATATAAAGGCTAAGACATACACAAAGTCTAACCATTTAATACATAAAATGAATTAATTTAAGTTTGAATACATTGTATAGAAAAGTCACAAAAGTATTGAAATCAAATAAAGTGTTTTAAGTTTTGATGAAAAATTAGTGTTTTTATAAAATTGAAATTAACTTAAAATATGAAATCTATTGAAGGATTGATTTAAATTCAATTAAATTGAAATTTAATTGAATTGAAAAATAATATAAATTGTGGACAATATGTGGCCAATGGTTTTGGACACATCTCGTGATGAATGCAAACGAATGCTTAGAAGATATGGTAATTGTTTCATATCTTCATTAATGAAATGATTTCCGTTTAATAAATCCCTTAAATGAAAATCAATTAATTTATTTTGTTTTAATTATTTTTAAAACAATAAAGAATTGGAGGCCTATTCATCGGTGGTGACGGCTCTTCGAGCTCAGGGAGATCTAAATAAAGACAAAAAGAAAGTATTGCAGGACTTGTCTTCTTTGCTGAGGTATTCAAAAGACAATTTTCTCAAACTTTAATTAAAACTAATTTATATTCTGAGCGCAGTATAAGTCTTGAGAGACACAGGGCTGAAGTTAGAAGAGCTGTCAACGATGAGAGACTCAACACAATCGCACAGCATATGAGTGGCGCCAACACATTCACTGAATGGACGATTGAAGGCCGCCGTTTGATCCCATTATTGCCTCGACTCGTCCCACAAACAGCATTCACGGGAGTGGCCAACAGTGCGGCCACAGAACAGTTAAACCGAAATCAACTGATGTTAAATCCTTCTGAAACGGGAGCCAAACCTTTGGACACAAATCAAGTGTCGGACGAAAGTTTGAGTGCGACGACACCCAAAAGACGGCGTATTGACAGTCAAAGTCAGTCCCAATTCGTTCCGATTAAAACAACTCCAGTTTCTGAACCGATTGTAGTCCAAAACTCTTCGAGTATTGGCTCAAACCATAGAAGTCCTCATTCAATATCTTCACGAACTGTCGTAAACGCCAGCAATTGTTATACAGTTTCTACAACTTTGAGTCCACAATCTGTGGGTCAGTCGGGAGCGCGAGTTATCTTTGTGTCGGCGCCGACAACTTCACCGTCAAATGTTAATACTTCCACTAAAAGCGTTACGGCTATTCCATTGATTTCAAGACACACATTAGGTTCTCCTCAAAAGCCAGTTATTGATATTCCGAGTGTTCGGCCCACAAAACAAAGGCCCGGACGGCCGCCAACACTTAACGCATCGATTGTAGGCGTAATCGGAGTTTCAGGAAATCAAAACAATCAAAAACAGACGAAAACTGTTTCGAATAAAACTACAATAAACTCAACGAATGTTTCTTTGGCTACGAATGTGACCAGAATTCCACTCATTTCTGGAACTCAAGTGTTTACTAAAAGTAATGGTCAGCAACAAGTGGTGGTCTTTCCCGTCAATTCTCGACAACCCGTTTCTATTGGTCAGACGGTAAAAGCCATTTCTATACCGTCCTCTTCGCAGTCTATAACAACGACTGCGCCGACACTGATTTACCAGAGCGGGTCAAATGTGAAGAATGTGCCAAGGGGAGGTCAAACTCCAAATCTTATTATCATGCAACAAAAACAGATTATAAACGCATCCAAACCTCTAAATTCTGTTCCGACCACTGCTATAACTCTTTCAAAAGCTAATATCGCCAAAACTCAGGTTAAGAGCCAAATGTTTCCTCATAAGAAACAAGTGGTAGACATCGGTCCCAATACCACAAACCAAAGCCTACGCTTTAATTTACCCGACAATTCAAAAATCATAACAAAGAGAATACAGACGACTCCAAAATCTTTTCAAGAAATACATTTACCGGAATTAGCGCAGAGAGGAATCGTTGAAATCGAGACCTCAAACGAAGCCTTTTCCGGACTCTTCAGTAACTTCGGTAACTTCAGTAAAGTGAGTCATCAAATCATTTGAATTTTTCATATTTAATGCTTAATTTAATTACTAAAGAGTGGTTCGATTACGACATCAGAATTAATGGAAATCATTAAAAAGTCGAATATTTCTACTGTCGGCCAACAAACGACTGAAACCCCAACTCATTTGCAAAGAGACGAAATTCATGACTCTTCCTCTGAAGATACCGTTTCGACGAGTGAATCACCCCTTCATGAAATGCAGTCAGATTTTGGTGAATTGTCTGAACCGGTCTGTTCTGAGACCGTTAAAACACTTTTAGACAAATAAATCATTCATTAAATCGCTTGAAAGCAAACATTAATTTTTTCCAAAAAATGTATAAAATTTGTCGCAATTTTGAGTCTGTTTTCAGTTTCGAACATATTTTATGGTCTCATGTTTTCCAAACATTAATTTAAATAAAATCTCATTTTTTATACAATTTTAATGATTTTAATCAGTCTTTTGATCTTTTATTAAATTAAATGAAAATTATTTGAATGTTTTCGTTGAGTTTTAATTAAAATCTTGTTTTGAAAACAGCGTTCAATTTATTGGTAGAATAATAGCTCTAATCGATGGTCAGGTTTTTCAACAATTGTTTGGAATTCATTTCTTATGAATTGAAGTAAAAAAGTTTTAATTCTATTTATACCTAAAATAATGTTCGGTTTTACTAAAACTGGTTTTACTCGTCTTTGAAAGTAGTGTTTCGTTTAATATTAGAACAAATTCTTGTCGTTCGCTATTAGTCTTATATTCAATACATCCAACAGTTATATAGTAATGCCTCAAGTCTTCAGTTTTTGCTCCAATCTCTGAGTGCTGTCCTATTTTAATACCTCTTCTAATTGAAACAACAGTTATATTCGTCGATCGGGTCTATGACTTAATAACTTACAATTCATTACAAATCAAATCAGTTTTTACTGAAAATATTTGGAAATTAAGTGAACTGTCACTTATCCGCTGTTTTTCGCCTTTTATTCTCTTTTTTAGTTTTATATAAATAATTTAGAGCCGACTTCTCATCAGAATTTTAGAAATGGATTTTTTAAATTAATTGATGGGTTTGTGATGTGATCTGGGATTTGCTTAAAGTGTAGCAAAACTATTGATTAATTAAAACTAAAAATATAATCTCTTTCTGTGAAGTGAAGTGAAAAATATAATTAAGAATTTTTGAGTTAAACAAACTTTACTCTCAACCCATTAATTGTATTATTTATCGCCGAAAACTTTTAATTTTTTTTTCACTTCAATTACTTTGAATTCAATGATTTATCGCTAATCAATTGAATAAAAATTCATTTTATTTTATTCAGTTTTGAAAGACTTGTCAAAAATGAGTGCTTTTATTAAATTAACATTTTTTTCTTCGATTGGATTTTTATTAATATTTATTTCATTTTGTGAATCAATTGATGAAACTTTAAATAACAACGAAATTGATATCAAATATGTTTTAAGTCGTTTGAGACGACAAACAGACTTCGATAGCGAAGATTCTCTTCAATCAATTAATAAATTGAGTAATGATTCCGTTAAAAATATATCCTGGGATGAGATCAACAAAAATTTTGACAAATATTTACCCGAAGCTGAGGTTCAAAAGAAGTGGAATTTAATGGAAGAAAATCTCAAATCCGGTAATTCTTATTAAAAAAAAAAATGAAATCAAAATTACTTAATGACATGAATTGTGAGAAAAGGTGTCCGAACACTCTTGCGATCAATTTTTCCAAAAATCGTTTCCATGTCTTCAGATGCAAAAGTGAGCGGAAACTGTTCTGCAGGACTTCTCAAATGGATCGTCAGTTTAAGACATTTAAAGAGTTGGGCCGTAAAAAGTGAGTCCACTCTAATTATTAATAATTTATTCATTATTTGAATAAAGAAATTATTGCTATAAAACAGAAATCAGGAAATCTTTGAGTCATTTGAATAAAATTAAAACTCATTAATCGATTGTTAACTTTTGAGATGTTTTTAATCATTTAAAATTTAAAAATCTGAACTTAAACTCGCTTTTAATTATAATGCTCTAGGCTACTTTTGTGTGAAATACAATTTTAGAGTAAAATCAATTTTTATAAATTCTTGGGTCTTGTTTTCTAACTAATAATTTACCAGATATTCAATGAACTGATTTATTAATTTTTGATTTTTTTTTGTGGAATAATTTCAAACATTTTTTGGCTCATAATAAGTGTCTTATATTAAATACTTTCAACTTTTTGCTAATTAGTTTAAATTTTGAATTTTAATTAAATCATTTTCTCTGCACTTAATTTATGATAGTTTTGAATATATTATAAGCAATATATAGGATTAAGTTCTGTCCAAACATTATATTATCTCGAAGTGAAAATCAAAGAGATGTCAAAATTGAGATAAAATTCAATAATGAAATGAAATGAAAGTAAAGTTATTGAATAAATAGATTTCAACTGACATTAAATCCAATGATTAAATACTTCCGCAATTTATTCATATTTTGATTGATTTCTTAGTATAAGTTTTAGTCTTGATCTTAAAACTTCACTGATAAGATTTCATTTTTTTTAATGAAATTTTTAATTTTCCGTAAATTATATTAAATTAAACTTTAGATCAATTACTCAAAACTTAATGTTTTATGAATTAAATAATCGATGAATTATTTCTATTTTTAAGTGAATCCAAAGTTTTTATTTTATCTAATCTTTAAATTAAAGAATTTTGATTAACTCTCACTTTTAATAGTTTATCTATAATTTTTTTTAAAAGATAATAACTATGCAAGGTATATTTATTTTCACAAACTATTCGTAACATATAAATGAAAATTAAAATAAAATTGAGTTTTGGTACAAATGATTGTTAGAATCCATTGTAACTTAAAAATAGTTCTGACATTAATTATGAGACAATACTTATTCTCTCATTATTTATAAGAAGGCATTAATCAAATTGTTCATTAAAATGAGAAAGGTGTTTATTGACTTTGCTTTTATAAAAGTCTACAATATTTACACTTCAATTGTTCTTAAAGTTTAATAAAAGAATCACTTAATTGTAATTTCATTGAAAACGTGTGAAATAAATGTATGTTTAGTGTTGGACGCGACGGGAAAACCGCCGTCGGGTATATTCGAAGGTGTGGTAACCCTTTTCGGCAATTTTGATGAATGCGTTAAAGTAAGAGTCGCTGACGACGACTCTGAGATCGACGACGACGGAAATGAAACATTTAAAGAGTTTTTTAGGGGACAGTTCTGTGTCGCAGAATTTAAGCCATGGCTTCCAAAGAAACCCCCCTTTTATGGGATGAGTTCTAAAATTAAAAGTTTACTTCGAGAAAATGATGACACCGTTAGTAACAAATGATTGTGAATAGGACTGACCACAAAACAGAAGTCATTTTAAGAGTCATTTAATATTAAATAGATGCCCTAGATACAATGTAAATGCTTTTAGTTAATGAATGTATTAATTTCTATAATAGAATTACTGATTGTGTTTGAGGTCAGTCCTATTAAATAAGTTTCTTATAATTAATGTTTTATTGAATTTTATTATTTTCAAAACAATTAGATTTACAACGATTTCGCAGATTTGGCGCTATTTTTTCATTTCATAACTTTTCGAATGGATTTTTGTGTCCCTTCGACCTGTTCTCGAGAAGACGTTCAAAAAGTCTCGTCTTTAAGTATATATTCTTTACTTTTAAATTGATTTTTGATTTAAATTTATATTTCAGTCGCAAAGAATCTCGAGTTTAAGGCCAGAGTCTTGAGGTGTGAGACATCTAATGATAGAATTGAATGGAATGTCTATCAAATGATAACAATGTATACTATTTTCAATTATTTATAACTTTTATTAAAATTTATGATTTCATTATTTTCAGAACAATTTTAGTAATTTTATCGATGGCTGTCATCACTTCAACGATAATGTCTTTAATTTTAGACTACTTTTCGCTTTCAAATATTCATTTCGATTCTTCATTATTCCGTTCCCTTTCGTTAATCAATTCCTGGAACGACATCTTTGGCAATATAGTAGGACATAAACCTGTACAACTTTATGGAGTTCGAACAATAGTATTAATCTGGATCATTATTGTTCACACAGTTGTTGTCGTAGACTTTCAATACTTTCGTATGAATTTGGTTTAATTTTATGAATTACTTTATAATTGAATATATGACCTAGGTGAAATGCAGACTATCAAAACATTGGCAATGAAATGGCCCATGCAAATTTTTACAAATAGCCTTGTTCAATTTGAATGTCTTATTCTGATTTCGGCCTTTTCGTTAGCCTTTTATAATATCGGAAAATCTACTAAAGAAGTCGTTTTATTTGTGGCCAAAAAATACCTCAGGTTTTGATATTCATTTAATTTATGCTAATTTTCTGTAAGAATTCACTAATAATTTATGATTACTTTATGAGTCATAAATCAATTTTTTTCAAATAATTATTTAAATGAATGAAAAACAAAAAACTATATAAAAGTAAATTGATTTTAATAACATCTTTCAGAGTGACTCCAATAATCGTATTAATCGCGTGCATAACTATATTACTTCCGGTTGTGCTGACCCGCGGACCTCTTACTGAAGATTTCATATCGAAAGAGGCGGAAAAGTGTCAGAACTATGGACTTTGGAATCTCTTTTATATTCAAAACTTTTTTAGTTTAGAAAAATCAGTAAATATTAGTTATAAATATTAAACTTTAATAATAATTATCTTTTTTGCTGAAGTGTTTGTCGAATACGTGGATATTCTGTGTGGAAATGCAGTTATCGATTATATTTATTCCACTAATAATTCTATTGAATCAAATTAGAGAAAAAACTACTAAAATCTTTTGGTTAATATTACCCATACTTTGTTTAATTGGATTTATTATAAACGCTTCAGTCGTTTACTTTTATGAATTGCCCCCAAACTTTTTCTGGACATTACCCGATCCCGAGTTAGTCTTCATTTACTAAATCTCTTAAAATTATGAGAATTTCAATATTTATTTGTTTTATTGTTTTTCAGACAAAGAAATGAATATTTTTATATTTATTATTATAAGCCGTGGACTCATTTATCTGTTTTTACGATTGGATTCTATGCCGGAGCGCTCAGAACTATTACTAAATCACAAAATTATAGTCATTTCGACAAAACTGTATGTATTTCTAATATTTAAAATCAAAATCTAATAATTATGTAAAGATTAAGTCATCGACGGGTTGGCTCATCAGTTCAGTCATCATATTTGCATTGATATACGGCTGTCACGATTGGGTTATCGGAGAATTGCCAGAAGTAATAGTTCAAGGGTTAGACTTTCATATTAACCGTTTTTGGATTTTGATAGCCCTCAGTGTCTGCCATATATGACGCAACTCAGAAGATATTCTGGTCTTTAGCCAACTGTTGGATTCTATTCGCGATCACCAAAAACACAGAACAGGAAAAACATACTCTAATCGAAAGATTCTTCAGTAATAAGTTCTTCAAATTTGTGGGTCGACTAACTTTAGTGGCATATCTGATGCATCCAATCGTTCAGTCAATGCTGTTGTCGAGTCAACAGCAACATCTCTACAGTTCCACTATTCTTATGGTATATCAATTAAAGGAACTAGCTCTTTTAACTAATTCTCTTAATTTTTAGGCGTATATAATAACCGGAAACATAATATTCACATATTTTCTGTCGTTTGTGATTTCGTGGACACTTGAGATACCGCTCTGTTCTCTATTAAAAGCCCGAATTATACACTACCATAAGAATGACTCAAACGGACCAATTGTTAGGGAAAGGAATCAAATAAATGATTCCATAGAAAAGAATGAAATCGAACTCAATATCACAAAAGAAAGGCTTTAAATAACAACTTATATAATAAATTTTAATTAATTTAAAGAATTTTGTTTTATTTCGATCATTAATTTTAAAAATTGTTTCAATTTTTCACTACATTTACATAAAAAAATCGTATTCCTCCCGTTTTTTTTGCTGCAAAAGGGGATACATTTCTTTGTAACATACATTTGGCTTTGGATATTAACGGAAATATTCTTACTCCTTTTGATAAAGTATTAGTAAAGGAAAGGAGAGGGAGGTTCGTGTCTCTCTAGAGACCATTCGTTTTTCGTTCATCTCCAGAACGGACTTCACAGATATAAGGATTTTAAGGATTCACGGATTTCAGTGCATTTGTGTAACAAAAAATGGAAAATTTAAAAAATTGTATAAAAATCCTAAAACTTGTGCCAATTCTCTTAATTCAATTCAATCGTTTTTGATTTCGTGGACACTTGAGATACCGCTGTTCTCTATTAAAAGCCCGGATTATACACTACCATAAGAATGACTTAAACGGTGTATAAGTGACATTTTTACACTTTTTGACTAAATTTTGTTCAAATTATAATTATCAACACAAATATATTTTATTCCCCCCTTAAGGATTTCCAGCCACAGAACAAAATAGTAATATTCACTTAATTCGATTAATTTTGACTTTTTTTTGGCATTTTTTCAAATGTTTAACTTTATTATTAAATCTAATAAATAATGAAAACAATTCATTAAATTCTATAAAATCATAAAATTTAGTTAAGACTAAGAACGCGAAGCAAAGAGTGGATCCTCGAACAGATCAGAGCTTTCACTTTCTTTTCTGAGTTTACTTTTCGAAGTATCAGAAGATGTCTTTTTTGTCGATGTCTTCGAAGTGAATATATCTAAAAGAAGTTAAAATAATCTAAATTTTAAAAAATTCAATAATTAAAAAACTAACCCTCGTCATCGTCATCGTCGTCCATATCGAATATCGGCTTTACTTTAGTTTTTGGTTTTGTGGTTCTGAAAAGATCGGAGTTTTCTTCGTCGTCACTAAACAAGGAATTCGATGCCATCTTTTGTAGCGATTCGTTTGACTCTTCTTTTTCTTCTATTTTATTATCAAAAGATTTTTCTAATTTTTCGTTAATTGATTTGCTTTTATTGACGGCTGAAAACAAGTCTTCGTCATCGCTATCACTGAAAAGACTAACGGCTGAAGGCTTTGAGTTTCCAATTTTTGGATCTGATTTATTGCTAAGACTGGAGTCAGTACTCGAAACGTCATTAAAAACATCACTATTTGATGGTTTCATTATATTTGAAATCACATTCGAAGAATTACTTAAGAAGTTGTCGTCATCGCTGTCCGATGTGTCGAACAAACCCTTATTGTCGACAACTCTTTTGGAAATTTCATTTTTAATGGTTTTATTTGAGCTGAAGAGTGAGTCGTCCTTATCTTCCAAATCATCGAAAAGAGGATTCGACTGATTCTCTGATTTATCAAATATTTTACTTATATTTTGATTTTTGGAACCAATGGTTTGAGTGGGAAATATGTCGTCCTCTTCAGTCGACGGAGACTTCAATAGAGTAGAAATTAATTTTGTTTTGTCGTCTGTTTTCAATTCATTTTTGTCAGACTTTTCAATAATTGGTTTAACATTACTAGCAGAAAGACCTTGCACAATTTTCTCCTCAACATATGTTTCTTGTTTTACTTCAGGCTTTTGATCAAAATCTGTGATCGGAGTTAATTTCAAGATTTTTTTAGTGGGAGGTCTTCGGTTTCGTTGTGCCGCGAGAACTGCCCTATGCTTTAGCCCTTCATTGGCTAAAGTATGTGTCGGTTCTTCAGAGTAAAAGTCAGAATTTGATAGATTCGAGTCATCTGAAGGCTTAGGATTTGTTAAATTAGTTGTCTTTACATCACTTTTCTTTAGAGAGTCGTTATCTTCAAGAAGAGGTGAATTCCTTTCTTCCTTCTCTTCTATTTGTTCGACAGTCAAAGGGGTCACTATTTTTTCAGTCTTTATTTCAGACGGAAAACTAGTTTTAGTTTTTGAATCATTTGTTGATTTGAAATCATTAATGTCTTCATTGCTATCACTTTCTTCGTCACTGCTTTGAAAGAGTTTTTTATTTTTAAGAGCAGAACTTAATTCTCCGATTAAACTATCGGTTGGTTTTGACATCATTTTCACATCAGAAATAACAGTAGATTTGACTACAGGTTTAGTAGAATTAGGATTTTGTACCTTTTGTTTAGACTTAGAAGAGATGGAACCGAATAAGTCATCCTCTTCTTCTTCATCACTAAAGAGATTGTTATCAATTGGTTTCTTAGCGTTAGAAACGTTATTATCGCTATTATTAGAAATCACTTTTTCTTCAATTGAAAGGGGTTTCGATGAATTTGCAATTTTTTTAATAACAGCACCGAAGAGGTCGTCTTCATCGTCGTCGTCATCAAAAAGATTGGAAGACTTTTTTGAAGTGTTTTCAATCTTAGAATTAGAGATAACTTTATTCCTCTGTTTATCAGAACTTTTTTGATCGATAGGACTAAATAAGTCTTCATTTTGTTGTTTTCCAAACAAATTCGAAAAATTATTCTTATATTCGTTTTTAGGTTTCGTTTTATTGATGTTAAAAATGGAGTCATTTTCATCACTACTTTCACCTTCAGATTCAAGAATTGGAGGACTTCGAGACTCACTATTATTTGCAATTAATATATTTGAATCTTCTTTGCGTTCAAACAAAGGATTCTTATCTGAATTCTTGGCTAAAAGAGCGGCAGACAATTCGTCCTGAAATGATAGCACTGAAGGCTTTTCTTCATTTGTCTCGAGTTTTGTTATCTGTTTAACTTCTGGAATAAAAGGATCCCTCTCTGACTCACTTTCATCACTAATTGAAACATTCTTTTGTTTTTGAGAATTAGGAAGTGTTCCGAACAAATCATTTGACTCTTCGTCGCTCTCATTATCAATAAAATCGGGAACTGTTGACTTCAGAACAGTATTTGAAGTCTCAAAAGTATCTCTCGTTTCATAGCTATCAATACTTTTTACACTTAAATCGGTTTCAATTTTATTGTTCGTCAAATCAATTGTAGGATTTTCTTCCACATAATTGAGTCCCACATAATTATCTTTAATAAAGTCATTGCTTCCAATGATATATGGAAGTAGTCTTTGCGAATATACATCTCTGGCACTATTGGATATGAGTCCCTCCAAAATCTGGTCGTTTTCATCGTCGGAATCGTTTTGCGTTACTTTATTTGAAATACAATCAAACCTTTCGTTGAGAAAATCCAAACCAATATTTAAAGCGATTTTGATTTTATTTAGAATTTCTTCGTCTTTAGATTTATTGTTAACCAACTCTTCATTTTGATTCTGATTTCCTGTAATTAAGTCTTCCATCTCTTCGTCGTAAACCCTATTCTCAACGAATTGAGAATTGGCTAACATTTGGAACTCATTGATAACGTTATCCACTTTTACGCAATGGATCTGTTGGCCATTAAAGAGATTAAACCTCTCGTTTCCATTAAGATATAAATCAAACCTTTGTTTCAAAGACTAGACTATCGATCGATTCGTTTGTGTTTTCGGTTTTATTTATTAAATGATTACTAATTTGTTTCAAATGAGACAAAAGCTGTTATCAAATAAAAAAATAATTAACTCTTCAATTGGAGATCATTCATGAGGTCTCACCTGAAGATCATTCTTATGCGACCACTTCTCGCACTCTGACATCAATTGTTTGAGATCGCAGTCATCAACGGTTAGGTCTTCGCCGTCAGCGAAACGATTGGGTCGAGACTTAAACGCAATTTAAACAAAAATAACAAAAATTCAGATAAAACTTTGGTTATATTTACCTCCATTTTTATCACTTCTTAATATATTTAAAAACAAACCAATAATTGATTAAATTTGTGACAAAATTAAACTAATTTTAAGTAATTTGATTAGAAATACATCGAAATAAGAGTATAATTGAATTAAATCTTCTGACAAACGATAAGCTCTTTTGAAAAAAACGCCCATAAATTAAGTCATCGTTTGTTTTGTTTTGTTTTGTAAACATTTCGTCGATTTAAAGCTCAACAAAATAAACCCATTTTTGTCTTTCATTTTATCATTAAATCTCTTTTATTGTTCACTAAATTTGATACCACTTTTAAAAATATGAAAATATCTTAAAGTAATACAAACTTATATTAAATGTTATTTTAATTCTTTTATTTATAACTTTTACTCTAAATATAAAAATCATTTAAAATGAAATTCAATGAATGTCTTCTTCGATAACATTTTGAGGAATCTGTGGATCTGAGGAATCAGTTCCAACTTCTTTAGACACAATCTCTATATCGGCTGACATTTCCTCAAACATATCCCTAAAA
>JAQIXI010001475.1:0-13525 GCA_034700165.1 Galumnidae sp. Gr-Ori-00277 | reverse complement strand
AATATTAACGTTAATATAAAAAATGTATTTCGACGCCCGAACTGCGCCGTCAGTCAGAGCCAAATGCGTTTCACTTTATTTCCATCCATACATTTGTGGCATTAGTTTTGTGGCCAATCAGTTGTGTCTTGAGTTGAGTCAAACTCTTTTCACTCGTTTTTTCTGATTTTATTGCAAAAGCTATGACTGAGTGCAGAGGATCGACACCTAAATTCATAAGTAATTATCTTCTGGACGAGACATACACCAAATCCGATCAATCTTTATATTACAGCCAAAAGCCTGTCCTTATGTTTAGGATTTTCTTTTTGAAGTCTTGTAATTTTGAGAGCACTGACTGAGAGAACTGTCATTTGGTACGAGGAAAACACTTCTCAAATACCTTATGATGTAATTAAATTGAATTCAAAGCTTTTTATATTTACTTCTCTATAATAATTGTGTATAAAATTAATGAATTTCACTAAAATATTATTCATTTTTAATTTTTGGGTATAATTTAATCATTAAAATCAATTAACTTTCCTTTGATTCTAATATAAATTTCATTAATTAGTTATAATATCTCTGAAATCTTAAGGGCAAAGAAATAAATGGCGATAATTATTGCAAAATAAGAATTGTCTGCAATATTACACGAAAACAATTTATAATATACTCGGAATGAATGCATTCTTGTCTTCATTTCAATTGAAATGTATTTGAAAAGAAAGCATTAAAAGAGCAAAACGTTTTCGGGTTTTTTCTCTGATCGCTTTAACTGATGAAATACGAGTCCTAAAAATAAAGACTCGGATCTCAATTGAATGGCAAACAAAGACTTAATTTATAAGAAAAAAATACAACAAAATTATATAATAATATGGTTTGTGGTGAAAGGTATGTGCACTCATATAATGTATTATTGGGTTTTTGCTAAACTGAAAATTAGTGATACAATTGTGAAAGAATTCTACGATTTTGTAGCGAAACATTCATCAGATATTAAAGAAATAATTTCAAACTCGAATTCTTTATTAAAGATGTGATCTCTGATCGCATTATTATAGTTGTTTATTGTCTACAGACCTGTTGTTTGGCTTTGAATTACACAGAATTTCATTTATATTTCCAAATAATAACTTAATTATTGATAAGAATTTTTGATCTCTTTTTTTGTTTTATTGGTATTATTTTTCTTTGATTCAAGAATTCGTTTGTTTGCAAAAAATGTTATATTCAACGAAAAAAAAGAATGAAAAATTCGTTGTACTGTCAGTAAATAAATGAAAATATGTTTCTTAGAAAAAATGTATTTCAAATATTTGAATCAAACGAAAAGAGTAGAGAAAAAAAAGAATAAAAATGAGACAAAAATTTCTTTCATATCATCGAAAATGAAATTCCCAATCGGACTGAATTTACCCTACTCAAAATAGTGGAGACTCAATTGGTTTTGGTATTAAAGATTTTATTCCGAAGAGCCCTAAATACTAAATCCATGTAAACAGAAGTAATTGGATGCCAGTCCTCAACAAAAGCCTTCCCCTAAAGGGCATCAAATATTTATAACCAATTGATGAAAGAATTTTAAATTTCTTTTAGACTTTAAATTAAGTTTAAATCTCATAAATATTTGCGTTAACATTGTTTTAATGGGAAAACAGATTTACTTTTCATCGGATCTCAGCTTAAAAGTGACATTAATTTTAAATACGAGTAATGATTATCAATAAATTAATGTATTTATAAATTAAATATAAGTTTTAATATAAAATAATGTTTTTTAAAAGTAAACTTAACTAATTTGTGACATCAATTCCAGGATTTGCTTTAAGCCAATTGAAAGTAAATTAAAGTATAAATAAGAAAAACTTCGGGGAAAAGACAAAAATAATGGCGTTTTTAAATGAAAATATCACAAAAAGTCAAAGAAAATTATAATTTTCGATAAATTAATGAATTACTTAACGTTTTCTTCAGTAAATAACATAATATTTTTGTAGTGAATGTAATCGAGTCTTATCTCGTTTTTCGTCGATTAGGGAAATATTTTTTTCAAATTTCGTTTCCAAAAACTTATTGATTGGAGAGAAAAATGAAAACCAAAAGTTATGTTTTTTTACTGAAATATTTGTCGTATAATAAGTATTAATAAATATATGTCATATGAAAACCCAAATTTATTTTTTCCGTTTTTGGCTGCGATTTGTCTCTGAATATTAAATGGAAATAATTTTTCTCTCCAATTGACTTATGGCTGAAAAATGATTTGAACTTAAAATCGTTGAATCTATAGAATTATGAGATAAAAGAAAATCATTTAAATTCATTAGTTTTTTGTTGAATAGTTTTTTTTTCTTTCTTTTGAATAATAAGTTTTTTGAATAATTATTTCTAATTTGAAAATAATTCAATAGATATTCAATTATAATAATAGTATTTACCTTCGATTTGGTTATTATTCATTTTTCTCGGTGGAAGAGCACAGTGTTTAGCGCCGACACAACTCTTCAATTTGTTGAGCTGTCGTCTCAACTCTTCTAAAGTTGTGAACTCGAGATCATAAACGGAATTTCTGAGCTATACATTCAACCGGAGATAATTGAAGACAAAATGAGACACACGTTATATATCATTAATTATATGGAAAGAAATAGAAGAAAGAATTTATTGAATTCATTGAATCATTGCATTCAATGCATGTCTAAATGTGTGTCCAAATGTATGGCTGTTTTGTATGCCTCAATGTCTCACAAATGATCCGTACAATAGGACATACATACAGACAGACAGAACTATCGACATATGATTCAAGCAATCAATATAAGTATTAAAAGAGTAGTAAATATATGGCCGTAATTATACCTGATATGGATCTGTCAATAGGTTGTAATAAGTAATGAAACCGGTGACGAACTCACAGTACAGATAATTATGCGTTGAATTTATTGTTCTCAAACACCAGAAACTATTATTGTTTGCGTTTTGACAGAAACAAAAGGGCCCTTCTGCAATTTTAGAAAATCAAAATATATACAATTGATTTGAGTCACACAATCCATCCATAGATATAAAAATGGTATAAATGGTGTATCGTTTAAATTTATCCATCAATTTATTGAATTGTAGTCTCGTTTTATACTGCCTTCAGATATAATATAATTATTTAATTTATAAAAAGAAAATCGAAACACATTTATCTAATATCGGGATTGCGATCAACTAATTGGTCCCAGTCTTAGCCCAAAAGTGATTTTCTCTATGAAAACAATACTTGAAAGTAATTGAAAATTGTTTTTTCGCTAAATTTGATAACAAGTTTAAACCAGAGCGACAACACATCAATCAAAATATCTGTAGAAAGAGTTTCATAGCTTTAATTCTAAGGCAAAAAAATATGATTAAAGCATTTGCCGAACCCTTAAAATGAGTGGTTTTCTCGAAAACTTATTAACTGTTTTTGTGTTGTATTGCAAAATGTTTTGATTTTATCAATTGTTCACAAATTACACGCAAACAACTCTTCGTTTGAAGTTATTATTCATAAAAATATTCGATAATAGGAAAGGTTTTGCCTCTAATTTGCTATTAAATCAGTAAAAGAATATTTTTCTGATTTAAATGCGAGAAAAATGATTGAAAATAGAGCTCGAAGTCAAATAGGATTTTTTGCACTCAACCTAAAAATCTAGGAATATATTCAGAATAAATTAATTTCGTTAATAGAATGGGAAGAGAAGAAAATCATTAATAAATAAGATTTTATTGATTGACAGCCTTTTTGACTACTTTTACACAATTAATGAATACTCGCTTTAATGATGAGTTCGAGAGAATAAAGACTTTCACTTAAAGAGAAAGACATTTCCTCTTTCAAAGAGAAAGGCTTTGCATTAATATCAATATTTGGTCGTTTTCTCAAAAAATAATGAATTCGAAGTAAAATTGAGCTCAGATTCAGTCCATCTAATGATTATATCGAATGATTTGGGGTTTGATTCCAAAAGAATAGCCATAATACTAATACTAATAATAATAATAATAGTAATAATAATAATAATACTAAAAATAACTCTAATGGCAATGGATTAGAAGGTTTGCCATTTCCAGAAATGATTGTTCTGGTCGTCGACTAATTCTGATTAATCTGAGGAAAAAAGTGTTGCAAACAATTTCGATAATTTAGTAAATAAGTGAACGATATCTCCAAAAAGTGGATATCATTAGTGAAACTTCAATTTACATAAGAATATAGTTTTGTTTAGTAAAACGGAATTTTGATCATTTGATAAATAATAGTTTTGGCTTTTTTCTGGTTCGACATTAATATTTTCACTGAATAATAGCACTGGTAAACAGCACAGCACAGGATAGGGAAAAAATGGCATAATAAACATAGGGAAGAGTAAAGCTATTATTCATTATCTCTTATTATATGTGAGAAAAGTTTCTGAATCAACAAATAATGATTAATATTATAATGTCTATTCTCTGAGAGTAACCATTCATCTGATTTCTAACCAAAAGAGTAGTTCTCCTCTAAATTATAATCGAAAGCAAACCAATTGATGTTATGTTATGTTATGTTAAATAAAATGAAACAAATTTTAGTATATATTTATTTTTATGAAAAAAATACTTTACGTTTATTAATCAAAGTTTGCTTTTGCTCTGATTTCAATAATTTTTGCTTATCTCAAACATGAGTTACAATTTCTAGTCGTGAGCCATGGGTTCCGAAAAAAAAGAGATAATATATAGAGAACTGAAGTCATAGGATAGGAACGTATATCAAAACGGAGGTATATATCCCTTGTGGGGATTTTCACTCTAAAGATTACTATTTTCAAAGTGTAAAACAGATAAAAGACTTCGATTTGATTGAACAGATTTTTCATTAAAATCTTATTAAATGTGTGTCGACTGAAAATATTCGTAAAATATTCTCGAGTAACACATAAAATGCTGGAAAAGTTCATTGAACTATAAAAATATTGTGGACATCAAATAAAATATTCTATAAATAGTTGAAGGCATAAAACACACCATAAGAGTAGGGTATAAACTATTAAATTGATAAACACTCAGATTAATGACTGTTTAGAAAAAGTGTTAAAACTTTTTGGTTTAAATCAAAACATATTTTGAAATAATATTCGAAAAACTAATTATTTTGTTTGTATTGTTAGGAATAAAACTGTTTTAACATTTTTTCCGATTAAATCAAATCAACGTTTTTTGGGGTTAGAATCCATTCTTTAAATCATTTCTCAATTGGGGTTTAGAAAATTGCCAGAAGAGTTATTTCTTTATTACCGGTACCTCTAAAAAAACAAAATCATTTCTTTTGGTATTTGATGGCATAAAACTTCATTAAAAATTCAGTTCTGCGTCTAATTTGAATATATAATGAGTGGAAAAATACATAAATGAAAGCAAATAAATACGAAAATTCATAAAAGAATATAACTTTCAAATCAATATCTCAAATGAAAATCTATTCAATAATTGTTATGTTGTTGTGATTGAAGTGAATTTTTGGTTTAGATTTTGATTCAGATTTGATATGAGAGGGGAAACAGTAATGAAATGGTACTGAAACAGCACAGAACTGAACTTTTCACATACACACCGGCACATACCGGGCACACCGGTATGGCATAAGAAAGAAAAATCATTAGAAAAGTATTGCCATAAAATTTTCAATGGATTTTTTTTATGAACCTTTTCTCTCAATTGAGGAAAATTTCATTAAAAACTTATTGAATAAGTTTTTCATTCAAAATGAAATTACGTGATATAACACATATGAGAGTCAACTTACTTTGAGATCAGGAAAATAATAATTTTCAGAGAATATCTTCTCGACTAATGTCTTGAGAATAAGTACGAGTAAATGAATGTCTAAAAAAGTTAGACCTCTGAGCAAAGTTAAAGCCAACGTCTCTTATCTAAACATTTTGTTAATTTAATGGCACTTTTTTATGTAAAAATCTATTCATTAAAATCAATTCACTTTATTAATGATAAGTCAGTCCTTTAAATAAAAGCGTTTTTCAAATTCATCAGAACTGCAATTATTTGTGTAACGAATACTTCGTTTAAATAAATTTTGGCAAAAATTCATGTCTAATGTCAAGGAAGGGAAGAGAAGGAAAGAGAAAAAAGAGAATTCCTGTAAAGCACTTAATGCCGAGTCATTCAAATTTTTTAATAAATATAATAATAATAAAACAATTGATTAATTTGTCGCACAAATTGTTGTTCAGTAAATAATGACGAATAAAAATTAGTGTTTAGTCCTCTTATAAAGCAATTCATAAATGGTTTGTCTCCGGCCACAGAAGGAACTAACGCTATTCACCAGCAATTTTAAAATTGATTTGACTCTAGCATATATTATGGAGATAAGAAGAATAGGGGAGAAGAGCTGTTCGCCAAACTATTCGTACAATTATAATGGTTTAGTCATTTAAACGATTCATGAATTCTATTAATATGTAATTTAGAGACGAATTTTTGTGAAACTTTGAATTATAAATGATTCAAATATTCATATTATTGTTATTTAGTTCTGTGAAAATGTTTGAGAAAGTTTTGAACTAATTATGATAATTGCCTACAATTTTTGTCGTCGACTTTATAATAAGAGGAGTAGTTTTTCTCCGAAACTTTACTTTAGAGTTCTATTTAAGTCGACATTTCTTATGAATTCATTGTATAACTAAATAAAACAATTTTCAGAATATAATTAAACTTTTTTTTAATCACAAACCCATCAAATATTAATCATTTGATACGAAGAAGTTCTCTATTCCGGGAATGAACTGTAAATATAAAGTGTATAAAAAGTCAATGAGAAGGCTATGAGATCCCAACGAAAGGCTTATTATTAAACGCTTGCATTGATGTCAGTATACACTAAACTGTTTTTTCATTAGAAAAGTCTGTTAAATATCCTTAAATAAATTGGAGGAATGAATGGAGTCATTGATAGTATGAGATGTTATTAAACCTATTGCTTCGTCAGTTTAATATCATTGGCATCAAAAAGTAAACAAATTTTTTTCTCTTAGTTTAGGATTCGCTCGAATTCAATTCAGAAATAGCTTTTAATCCACAGTAAAAAGTAATGGTTCAGAACAAGAACAGATCAAATAATATGGTCTGCATTACGGGGTATGGGGTGTGCGTCCAATGCATTAATTCACAAAAAATTGCTAACATTTATTCTGATGGATATTATTGATTCTGAACTATACTTTTTTCAGGATAATAGTCAAGAGTGCAACGGATCAAACGTTCAACAGAAGAATCACACAAAGAGTAGAGGTTTTGACCGCAATCCCATTCTTTATCTTTTGAAAGAAATAGTTCTTTGAAAGTAATTCTCATAAAAAATAAGGCAAAACTCTATTGAGTTCTTTTGTTTTACTTTTTGGTAATAAAGATCACAAACCCATTGACTATATTTGAGTCAGAAATTCCTTTATATCTATTATTGTTATATAAGTTATGTATTATATTAAATCAAAATGCGATTAGATTTGGTCTTAACAACTAAATTAAGAGATGTCTTACTTGTCCAAAGAGGTGCGGTCTTCCAGTGATGGTTATCGTGTGTAAAACAATTCATTTTTTCATAATTACAGGTTGTGTTCAAGAATTTCGTTTTTCGCCTCAATTTTTTCTCTTTTCGTATTCGATGTCTTTCCAAAAATCTCATTCGTTTACGTTTGGAGAGACGCCGGTTATAATACCTGTCGTCTCTTTTGTGTAACTCATCATTACTTTCATTGCAATTACATTTGTAACCGATAGCAGTGATTCCTGGAATATACGGTCTCTTCATATTTAAATGCCTTCGAATGCCTTTCAGTTCCAATAACTTATTTTGAAGTTTTTTAATCATTGCGTCCAATCGATTCTTCTTTTGTCTCCAAATCTGTTTGTTTTCATAGATTTCATTCGAACAGGAAATCGATTGATTCGATGATATGACACATGAGGTGCTGTTCTTGTCATCAAGATTTTGAACGCCATTATATATTCCAGAGTCGTTAAATGTTTTAGCAGTGCTCGCGTCTAACAATTTATTTAGTTCATAGACTCCATCGACATCGAAACCATCGTTTAGTAGTAAATCCAATTCTCGTTTATTTCGAGAACCGATAAAAATTGGACGAAAGCTCTTATTAATGACATGATCTTTAAGAAACCTTCGCTGCAATCGTTTCTCATTTGGATCTAATTTCCGTCGTTTAGTCTTTATTGAAAAGTCATCAAAATTAGTACTAAATTCATCGTTGGATTGAGAATCTGTCGACTGATCCGAAGGACAGATACATTTCTGGCGTAATTTTCTTTGAAAAGCTTTACTCCAATAGGATTTTCGACATTTTCTAATTCGCATTTCATAGCCATCGAAAAAACACTCAAACTTCTGATATGGACTACAGGGAAAACGATATTCTGGTTTCTGGCACTCCAGGGAAAGCCATTCTCTTTTGCTGAGTACTGGCTTATTGTCGATATCCATTGAATGTCTTCTGTTATTGTTATTTAAAATTATAATTTGATATCATTTAATATATAATTCATGGATACCCTCTTTCAATGAGGAAACTATGCCTCCACTCAATCTTATTCTTATCGTCAACTTTGTCGGACTCGTCTAAGTTCGTGAGCAGTGGTAGTACTGAATTACCGTCCATATGATCGGGCACTTTGACGCCGGCGATATCCAAGAAAGTGGGCGCCAGGTCTATGTTTAATACAATATTATCGATCCTAAAAGTTTGACAGAAATTCAATTAAATGATTGAATTGTTTATTCATTTAATCCAAAATTATAATCATTTGAATTCATTGATTGAAAATTGACTTACTTGTGACCACCGGGTAGTTTAGGGCCTCTCACGAAGAATGGTACTCTAACATCAAATTCGAAAGGCATGGCTTTACCCTTAACTAATCCAAACTATTCGTGAAATTAATGGCAAAAATCAATCATTCGATGCACGAATCAATGCATAAATTACAATATTAAACATTTCTCATACCTGTCCCAAATGGTAGCCGTGATCTGAGGTGTAGAATATATAAGTGTTTTCTAAATCAATGAATAATTTTAAAATGAAATTGGATTATGTGTTCACAATATTTCTTTCTTTGATTACAAACCGAGTTCTCCCAATTCCTTGAGTTCATTATATAACTGAAAATTAAATATAAAATCAAATAATTAGAAATTCAATGCAAAGACAGTAATAACTCTTAATTATATTTATTACTTTTTCTACGGACTCATCGACTGATTGTAATGTCTGTAATCTTTTCGTGTGTAACATATCAGTGAATTCTTCGTGAATCGGTTCCATTTTACCCGTATTTCTAAGGAGCCATTGTTTGTCTGGATTGGGAGCATAGTTCCAGTGGGGGGTTCTGTTTTGCATAACAATTTATTCATGTAATTAAAGTACTAAAACCTATAATTATTGAGAGCCTACCGATGAGTCGTGACATTTAAAAACAAATGCTGGAACTGAGGGGCCGCGTCTTCGGGTCCGTGAGGTCCAGGGAATGATAAGACCATCATTAGTGGCTTATTAGCAAAAAAACGTTTTGAATATCTTAGAAATTGAAGGCTATCGTTGATTATGAGGTCAGGATAATAGTCGAGGTGATAGTCGTCTCCATGTTTTACTTTATTTCCGTTCACATTAAGAGTATAATTATAAAAACGGGAATTCCTCACTAACGCCGACCATTCTTTCCATCCGTTAGGAATGTAAGAGCCGTTGTATTCATTCAAATATTTGCCAAAAAATGCTGTCAAAGGAATTCCAAGTATTAGACATTTCAAAGAATGAACTTTTTGACTGATTAGTCATCCTTAGGTCATACAATACCTGTCCGATAGCCGGCTTCGCTGAGATATGAAGCAAAAGTGCGGGTCTCCAAAGTTTTCTGCCATTCGGGAGAACTGCAGTTATCGTTATTTGTCTGTCAGTCAATACAAATAAAACAGTAAATCAATATTGAAAGTTAGGAAAGACTTACATAAACGTTATGGTTGTGTACATAAAGACCAGTCAATGAAGACGATCGACTCGGACAACACATTCTTCATAAAAAAAATTTAGATTATTTATGTCTTCAATTAAAAGTTAATTAATGACTTACGGAGTGGTAACGTAGGCGTTGGGGAAATGAACCCCTTCTTCGCCCAAAATTCTTGATGTTTTTGGCATAAAATTCATGGAACCTTTAAATGTAAATAAATAGATAAGATTTTAGGCCAAGAATTTGATGCCTTGGAGTTGAGCCTTGAAATTCAAGAACTATTTTTAAGTCTAATTTATGTCTTGTAATCATATTTCAAAGAAAAGTAAAAAAAATAAAATAAATACTTATTTGAATTGTTTGGCAGTTCTCACAATATTTTTGTTAATATTATTATTAAAATTAACTCAGAATTAGTACTAAATTTTCGAATTAATATGAATTCTAATTAGTTTTAAGTTAAATAAAAATAAGAAACTATTTTAATGGTTAACACAAAAATAAAAACAATTAAATTAAAGTTAATTTGAGAAAATTACAGGAATTTATTTTAAGGAATATTTACTTTCTTACTAACCATTAACTCTTTGATTGCAAATAAAGAGATAGTAATCAGTAAAATCTCATTATATGCTAATTGTTTACATACTTCTATGGTATTTAACTTTTTTTGTTGAATTAAACTAATTTTTTGAAAATACTTTTGAACAAACTTTTAAATAGATAATTATCTTAAAAGCAATTTTTTATTCTTAATTTCACCAGATCTAAATAAAATTATCAAGTAATAATCAAGCTAAAATTAGAATAAAATGAAAAATAAGATCAATAGTATTAGATTTCATTAAATAAGATTTGTTTTAATAGTAATAAATATTAATGAGAATAAAGAATATAAATAATAAACTTTTAATGAAAATTAAATTTAAATAAGATTTCATTAAATGATAGTTTAAAATAAGATTAATTCAAATATAAAACATTGCATTTAAGCAAAGAAAGCAAATAAAAACAACTATTAAAAAAAAGAATCTAGTTGAATTATTCATCAAAATTGACTGAATTATTCAAAAGCTAAACATTACTTTTATTATTTGTTAGTGTTTTAAACGTGTGAACTATATTATCAATTTTGAAACTAACATATATTATGCTCTATATTAGCCAAAAAAAAGAGCAAGATTAATTGCATTTTATTCTTTTATTGTAATAGTTTTCGAACGTTTTTAAGATAAATCAAATTTTTCTTAATTTTCTTTTTAAAACTCATTTTTAATGATTAGAATATATTTTTTTTAGTAAATATTTTACGGTTTTTGTTATAAAACTATTTTTTAATGATTTAAATTTAGTCATAATTTTATCGATTTAAGGATAAAATGAATAGAAATTGTAATGAAAGTGAGTCCGTTGAAACCCAAACACTCACCTAATTCTATGTCCTGATCGTCGGTCAGAATAAATATAATATTTGGTTGTTTTACGGATGAATTGTTACGTTTTCGGGAATTCCTATTAAAACTCTGATCATTGAATAAAAGTGACGACGGATTTATTGGTGGCACTAATTTCTGTTTCCAACTCTTTGTTTGATGACTGTCCCAAAGTCTATCTGAAGGACTAGACTCGAAATCACGTTCGTTACCCAAAGTTTGGCCATTGATTGACTCATTATCTTTACTTTTATGTCGATTAAAGTGATGCCGATTATGGTTGTGATGATTGCGATAACGACCTGTTTTATGACTGGTCTGAGTATATGACTGTTGGCTTTCAGCGCTTTGTGGGTCCAAACCATTTGTATAACCGATCATTAAATAAATGATTAAAATATAATACAATTTCATATTATTTGTCAATTGTTTGAATTTATTAGTTTTCATGTCTTCTCTCTTTTGTTGAGAACTTCTTCGATAAGTTTCGATATTTTGCGACTATTTTTCAGTTAATTTCAAAAAACATTTTTTTCAACAAATATCTGCAAAAATGATTAATATTGACATAATTGAGAGAATGCTTTTAAAAATCATTTAATAGAATGAAATATAAATAGTTTTTTAAAGATTATCTAAATTTCTGTATTTTATATAATAAGAGTGAGATTTGAATTCAATGTTAGCTTTTTTTTAGTTTTCTCTTCACTCGATCTTAGAGTTAATAAATAGTTATTAAGTCATAAAATTTAAGGACTTTTTATTTTCTTTGAATTTAAAATTAACTTAACATCAAATTTCTTATCCAATGAATAAACATTTTTCAGATTTAATTGAAAATTAATGTCTCGAACATTAAAAAAATGAAATTTATTCAAAGCAGGTCTATTAAAAGAATAACCCTGTTCATAAAACTATCTAATTGATAATCTATAATCTAAACTATAAAGAATTCGAGATGAAATAAATAAATGACCACATCCAAATCCTGGTTCATTTTTTAAAAGGTTTTAAATGTTTTTTTAATATCCTTGTTTAATTTTTTTAATAGTGATCGATATACACATTAGATGGGCGGCAGATAACAAGGAAATCCTTGAATTGGTTCCACAAAACTTTATAAACGAAAAATCATAAACTTTTAGTACTTTTACTTTATTTTGACGACTGTTTGCTTGAAATCAGTTTTTTAATAGAATTTCACAGAACTCGGAATAACTCAAAATTTCAATAACTTCTCAAAAGTTTGTTTGTTATCAAATCAATTCATTTATTTATTTGAATTCCAAACACTCCAACCAATAGACTAATGAAAAGTAGGCCTCAATTTAAATCCTATTCTTCAGATTAAGAGCTGATTTCTGGACTCATTTCAATAGAAAAAGTGTTTAATTATTTCAATGCATTTCAAAGTCTGGAAAAACTTTAAGTTTATTATATTCAGACAAAAATGTTTTCCAGAAACGAACACTTTTTCGATAACAAATATTTGGATATAAATAAACAAATAAAACAATGGAAATGATATGACCGGACAATTGTGTTAAGGATTTCCAGATGTGTTTATTGTTGTTAGTGTTGAAACTTTATAATATTCAGAGTCTAGAAATGGGGCTCTTTTTACACATAATTTTACAGAAAATAATACTCAAATTGAAAGCAAAAACATTTTTTAAAAATTAAATGATATGTAATTCAATAGAAAAACCGAAGTTTTGTGAGAATTAATGATTAATATAATACAGTCAACCCTTGATTTAAGAGGTGTTAGTTTAACCAGAAATTCGCTATAAACAGGTTCAATTTAAGCACCATTCATTTCTGTTACTAGGTGAATTTTTTCAAATTAAACAGGTCCCGATATAACCAAACCAATAATTCATGGCACTAATAATCTGGTTATATCTGGGGCCGACTGTATTTATAAATATTAAATCATTTGTTATAAAGTGAGCGTAACGTATAAAAGGAAAATATATGCCTAACATTTGTATTTCATTCTAAAATTACGTCAATTATTTAATAACTCATTAAAAGATATTTTA
>JAQIXI010001474.1:0-13537 GCA_034700165.1 Galumnidae sp. Gr-Ori-00277 | reverse complement strand
TCTCTCTCTTTCTCCCTCCCTCCCCAAATAGAAGTTTTTAATGTTTGTTATGCTTAAATTGGATAGATACCAAGATCAAATCCATTTCTAAAGTTAAACTATGAAAAATGACAGAAATATTAGAATTGAATTGAATGTCGTTTTTCTTTTCTTTATATGAGTTCTGATTCCTTTCTTATCGGTGGTAAGCAATGAGTCAATTGCCTTATGTTAGTCCTAATAGTCGAAGACATGCAAAAACCAAATGATTTTTCTTTTTAATCGAATTTTGATTTCTGTTTGTATATAAGGATTAAAAGAATTCGAAAATAGTTGCTAGATTATTAATTAGATATATTAGACCTAATTTTATTAAAAACACTTATTTTAATATTTCATAGTTTTATCTCTAATATTAAGACTTTATTTCAAATTATTGATAAAAATTGGAAATATTGAAAGATTTAAGTAAATTAAAAGATTTGATTAAAAATTAAATATTAAATGTCTTTACTTTTGAATATATTTTATAGATATGAATAAAATCTCTAAAATTTTAAAATTAAAATCAAAAGAAATTTTAGTTTTTATGAAATATTTGTGAAAACTTTGATTTTTATTGAATTTCTATTGAAAGCAAAAGAGATTTGTTTAATCGAAAATCAATTTATTTGTAATCAAATTAACCAAGTTTATTTGCTGTTTAATTTAATGGTGTAATACTTTTTTTTGTATAATTGAAACTAAGAAATTAATGGATGTATTGGAATCAAAATCGAGATTTAAGTAATTGAGTGAATCATATTTTTACGAACAAAACTTATATATTAATTGACAGAATGTTATAACAAATTAGCGAAATATTTGGCACTAATTCGTTGGGCAACTGATGGGAAAGAAAATGCAGAACTGTTTTACACACCGTCTGAACATTGAGTTAACAAACATTAGTCCTACGTTTAGAGCATTGCTTAATGTTATACTCCCGGAGAACCAAAGTTATTGTCATTCAATAGTATGGCTTTGATATTAAAAGGAGAGACAGAGAGAAGGAGAGGGAGAGAGGGGGAGAGAGTGAGAGAGACAGAGAGAGGGAGAGAGAGAGAGCATATATAGCAAAATACAAAAGCGATGAGAACATAGCAGACAGAGTGGCAGTCAGTGACTCACTCAGCGATCAGGCATTTGCCGCACCCTATATCGAGAGCATTGAAATAATGTTCTGTTGGATATAGCAGTGGCTGAACACAGAATGACAAAAAAAGTATTGTCTCATATGATTTATATCAGATGGAAATATACGAGCAATTATTGAAAAACACATCACAACAACAAAAACAGTCGAGACTTTTGATTCATTTTTTGTAAAAAATGGTTACACAGATAGGACAGCGATAGGACTAACCTTCAATTTTTCCTTTTTTATATTTTCTACCATTTATTAGTCGAATCGAGTCATCTTAAATAGACTTTTTATCCGGAAAGGGTCCTAAAAACGCTTATCTGAGCCATCGATAGGTATGTGTTGTCTGACGTCTCCCATAAGGAGTGCCACAAAGCGATGGAAACCTCTTCTTCAGTGATATTATGAGTCGTAGGCTTCAGTTCATTGTAATTCTGGACTGAATTTAGTAAAAATAAGACTTAAATGCCTTCAATATTTGTGTTGAGCGCTGAACACAGACTTCGGTAGCAGTAATTCGACGAATGATTAGAGTGTTGGGAGTGTTAGGAGTAGTGGAGTATTGGAGTGTTGGAGTGTTGGAGTGTTGGAGTGTTGGAACGGCCATCAAATCTACTGCTATTTCGACGTAAAATAATTGTTAGAATCGTTGCCTAAATTCGATTCCAGACGTTATTATAATAGAAAAATATATTTCGACACAACATTTGGTCGACACATCCGATACCACTGCCAGCAAATAAATGATGACTTCGATGTCAAGCAGTCATTCCCCAGTCGTGTTCTCTTTTGAGAATTATGGACAGAAGCGGCCAAAAGGAGTGCCGGTTGATATGAAATGAAATGATTGTCTTTATGGGTACCTAATGGTGTAGTTTTGATGTTCTTCATGGCTCTGTTCGACAATTGGAAAGTGGTGTTTCTACGCTTGCGTTTATCGGTAAAAGAGATGGAGAGAGAGAACAATAGAGAAGTAGTGTTCGCCCACACCGTTGGACCGAGACTTGCGTATATGAGACAATTTTGCACCGAATAGACACTCAGAATCTATTATCGATTTATGCGTTTTGTGCCACTCCTTCCCTCAAAACGATGGCTTTGTTGCGATGCCGTCCTAATTCCAAAGACTACCACCAGCGCCAGCAGTACCACAACTGGTGAATGGCGTGTGAATCGACATTTTTTGCACCTTTCAATAAATATATGCCTCAAATGCCATATATATTACATTATATTAAAATCTAATGCAAAAACATGTTTGGCTTCACTCGTTTTCTCTTATAAGAACTCGATTTCTATGACTAAAACAGTGACCAAAAGTATTAATAGACTGTCAGTCGATGGCAATAATTGCCGCACTTTTTCCAAATACTGACGAATCGGTCTTCTGATGCAAAAGCCATTAATCCATCTCTAAATACATTGAATTAATCGAATTCTGGGTTTAAACTCATCGCTTCTCATAATCTTTTCATCACTTTATATGTATTTGTCATTCGTTTAGAATAAATCTTAGGAAAGAATCAGTCTTTGGGTAAACCCTAGGCTTTGATTCACTGAAAATATGTGACACCTATTTATAAACTAATAATAATAATAATAACAATAAAATTCATCATTTATTCTCTCCGTTTAGATATAAAGCCTTGGTCATTTAACATATAACTTATTTAGAATCTTATAATTTAGCCTTAAAGTGAGCCAATCAATATTCTGAGCACAAATGTCAGTCATTTGAAACATTTGAATTGAATTTTACCAGATTGTTTTCGTTGTCAATACTATCCAAGAACACATTCTCTACATAAAGAAACAGAAAATTTTAATTAATTCAAATAATAAAATATTTTGATTTAATCCCTATTTTTGGTTTAAATCATTTCGGTTTTCAAAGAAAGCGATTCAATAGATTAAGAAAAATATAAATTATATCCATTAGAGGATTATATCAAAGCAATAATAATAATAATAATAATAATAATCAGAAATATTTTAATTGGATTTATAGTATATCCGAACCTAATATCCAATACATTTATCTTAAGGCCAATCGAAATGAGTGAAAGCTCTGTAAATACTGTTCAGACAAATATTGATATTCACATAAATATAATTTATGGAACAAATAATATTACATATTCTGTGCGACGGAAATATTACATACAAACAGTTTTGCTTTCATTCATCGGTCAAGAAATGGACACAAAAATAAAATCTAAACTAAAAAAAGTATTACAACAATTGTATGACAATAAAAATGTTGGTTTCAATCAATTAATAATAATAAACTTGAATTTTAGAGTTCATTAATTTAAAATTAATTTAGCTTGATCATTCTAATAATCGATTAGGAAATTATGAAAATGAGCATGGTTGTTTGTTTTGAATCATTGGTTGTGGGGAAATAATGTTCATTTGTTTAACTAGAGTTGAATTGACTGAACTTTTGTTTTTATGTTAACTCCTCTGATATTATATAATAATAGTCTATTCATTGGAGAGATTTAATTGGATTTGGATGTCGTGAAAGACTAATTGATTTTCCATCATTTGGACAAAATATTTATAAATAGTGAATAAGTAATTAAATAATTGATTTAATCAAATATTACCTGAAAATGTTTGTGAGTCCATTGAGTCCATTGAGTCCATTGAATCCATTGAGTGGATTGAGTCGACATTTAGTGAATCTTCAATTTTGTTGATAAAGAGATTATTTGTTTTATTATATAATTTTAGAAAACATTAAGTATGACATTAGTATCAGTGGTCTGACTGTGCAGTCAGTGATAATATTTTGAAAATAAGTCGAACGGATCGCTACCACTGATGTCTAATATATATAACCCAATATATACTCTCGAGTGGAGAGAATGGAAGAGCACATCAGTAGAGCCGTTGTGTTTCGACACAAAATGCGAATTACGTAAAAATACAACTCTTGGATCGATAATAACGAGGGGATGGCATTAGAGGCAACCATTCTCTCTAACTTTTACTCAAAATAATATTCTGAGAGATTCGATGTAAATGTACTTTTAGTTTAGAGCACAGAATGAAAGAATCGCTGCCAATGTCTGTTCTCTGTTATTCAGTTTAACAGAATATCCACTAATAATAGAATTGAGAAATTGTTGGCCATCTCTTCAAACAGCGGTGGTTTCCATAAGAAGCTTATCTCAGATAAAATATATTCTCCGATTCTATTCAATTCAGTATATAATAAACAACGGATTTGTTTCAATAATAATAATATCCTTTTCTTTTTTTTCTAATACAAATCCCTCTAATAATTGAAACATAATTCCATTTAATGTCGAAATCAATATTTTTAATTAAAAATTATTTTTCAAATCTTCTCAAATTAGAGACACAATTCCAGTCCAATACTCTTTTCTTTTGGATTTTAAAACCAAATTCCAATTAGTATAAATTTACCTTGCTACTTTATTCATAATTAACTAAATAAGTACAGATTAAATTATTCTATCAAATTAAAAGTAAAATATCATTCAATTAAAAAAATATTTCTAATAATTGGGAAATGAAAGGAAGAGTATGTCTACTGATTGGGAAATGTTTTGTTAAGCTGTCACTACACTATCTATTCGTATCAACAAAACTATCTCTTATTTTCGTGTATTTCATATAACAGTTATGTTTATAATAATCTGATTCAATGAATTGAACTCAACTGAAGAGTTATAACTTATTGAATCCCAAATAGAAGATAAAGACCGGTCTCTCTCTCTCTCTCTCTCTCTCTCTCTCTCTCTCTCTCTCTCTCTCTCTCTCTCTCTCTCCGCTCATACTTATATCTCATTTATTAAGATCCCTGTCTATCAATCCCCTCTTTTTATAGTTGAACCAGGGATGGTCAAAGGCTTCGAGTTCAATGAGGATTCAGTGGAAGGATTTTGGAGTTCGACCTCAGAAAATATTCTGAAAATAGGTTTCATAAAAGTATAAAAATCTGTAATTATTAGAAATAATTTCCATTTTTAAGTATTTTATGTTTACTTTCAGCCATTTTTCGATAAAAAGCAATAATATTCGGAGTTTTCTGTTCTCAGAATTGTTTAATAATGAAAACATTAAAAATCCATTTCTAGAATTGGAAAACGATTTTTATTTGTATTTACAGATAAAAACAATATATTATTAATAATGTGAACTAAATTTTTGATTATTTGAAAGTTTAAATATTTCCTCTGCTTTGAGGAAGACTTACCTCTTCATATTACTTCATTCTTTCCAAGGGAATTTTTCGAAAAAATTTTTTACTCAGGGAGGATTTGGTGAACTCCCTTTATGGCCATCTCTGTGTTAAACATTCTTCGATTAGTTTTCTCTTCTTTGAGAATGGGATCAATCAGTTCTGTTTCCAAGCGATCCAACGTTTTATGCATTTCTTTTTATGGATTCATTCCTCAAATGTTCTTCTTTTCAATTTTGTCACTCTTTTTGTCGTCTCTTACTTTCAAATGAATAAAATAAAAATTTCAAAAATAAATTCATTTTATTGAAAGAAAAGTTTTTATTTTAATCGACAAAATAAATATGCAATCAATCGATTATTCCATCAGAAAAAGTTTAATGCAATGTTTGACCCCTTCTATAAAGTTTGACTCGAAATCCAATTTCATGTCGAGTGAGTAAAGCAAAACTGTTTCAATTTATTCCAAGTGGACATCTCTTTGAATATCACTCTGGTTTGGAATAAGAAATATTTGATAAATTGTCGCACAAATCCATTAGAATATAGATCTGAGCTGGTTATGTGTGTGTTGTGTGTGTGTGTGTGTGTGTGTGTGTGTGTGTGTGTGTGTGTGTGTGACTACTTTAAGTATTGAAATTTCATTATTTTTGTCAGAAATATCTTAAATAATAGTTTTTTGTTTAAAATAATATAAGATTTAAGCGAAGAATTCATATAAATCGGTACTTAAGTTAACGTCAGTTTGAAAGTACTTTATTTATTGCTTTATATTATTTGTTGACTTCGATATACAGTTGAATGAAAGAGAATGTCTGGTCTGGTCTCAAATATGTCTTCAATAATATAGTCACTGTATGTATGCAAAAGAGAATTCATATAACAATTCTATTTATTTTGATCGGCACTACTATGCAATTGATGGCACAGGCATTGGCACAGGCAGTCAGAAATGGATGGAATTAATAAATAGGACGAACCAAAAAGAAAGAAAACTCCATTTGAAAAAGTAACTCACTATCACTTGGGAATAGTCTCTTTTCGATCAAACCATTTCCTTTTGCTTCAGCTCTGACTGGAAATTGAGTTTTTGGGCACAATATTCAAAACCTGTACTCTAGGAATGAAATTAAAGAAAGAGATCTTCCAAAAGGAGAGAATGGATTTTTTCTAAGACTTTATTTTTATAAATCATCCTTTGGTTTATAAATGTTAGCCCTCCGGCACTCATAACTTATTGGCATATTTATTGAACCACTGACAGAATAAGACTCTAAATGTTTGCTTTAACTCATATTCTGTGCCATAGAATGAAAGATGATATAAAGTACATAATCTTTTGCCTCTACTTATATCACATAATTAAGTCTCTGAAGTGAAATAATTTGGGAATGTCTTCGGTCTAAACCATTGGCGTAAAGACAAAATTCAAGTTTATTTTTATGTCCAATCATTTATAACATTTTCGTCATTAGATCTCCCAATACTCTTCCAATACATTCCTATACCTTCTCAGCATTAGTTGCGCCTCAAATATAAATTTAGAGTTTAGGAGAAAAATATTAAGAAATTTGAAATGTTAAGTAAATTGATCAAGCTCACTTTTGCTCAGTCAACAACTTTCTGATGCTTTTGAAATGCTGTCGTTTGAAATCCCTCACAGAATAACAAAGAGTTAATTCAAATTCAATTGAATTGATTTCTCCAAAAATATAACTTAAAATTCATATGAAAATAGATTTCGTCGACAAATCTTCAAAATATTGAATAACCACTGATTTTATAGAAATACATTTTCTGTCGAAATAGGATTCAAAAATTTCCATTCTTTTCAAATCTAATATTGAATTCATTTATGATTTCCCTGAACTTGATTCTTTTAACATGAAACTTGCACACTCTCTCAGTATTGAAGTATACGAAACTAAATTTCAATATTTATAGAATATAATCGAATTTAACGAATGGCGTCAGAAATTTAGTCACTTTAGAAAATTCAAAATTTTATATTCTTAACTATCCAGGTTCCTTTAATAAACTATTATTATGTAAAAAACCATTTTATAAGTAATAATTTATTACTTTATTTAAATTTTGAATAAAAGGGTTGCAATTACTAAAAATTGTCAGTTATATTCATTTAAAGTTTGAACCTTTGATAACATTTTAGGGGTTTTATTATATTTAGAAGAATGACTAATGAATGACCTGACACTCATATCATAAAGATTTTTAAGATTTCTTTATTAATTTAGTATTATATTTGTGTTTTAATCTAAAGTTAGAATAATTTGAAAATTCATTTTTAAAACTGATTTTGATTTTTCTAAAACCCGACGATATATACCAAAAGCTTTTCTGTGTTTTTCAAATGTTCTCTTTTCAGTATTTCCAAGTTGTGATCCAAAGCAAAAACTATTGGACCGAAAATATTTTGACCAAAAAATGCTTAAATCATCAAAAAATTCATATAATTGTTGGTTAAATCAATTTTTTTTCGAATCACTTTATTCGGGATCTCTTAAATATATGAAATCATCGAATGTATTGCATTCTTGGAATAAGCAAGGATCATCACTTTAATCATTTGAAGATAAAAATACGATATAATAACATTCTATCGCTAAAAATATTATTTAGACACTATTCAACATAATAAACAAGTTAACTTAAACAAGTTTGTAAAAACTCTCAAATAATTGTATTTATGAATATATAAATGAATTGAGAAATTGTACTAGTTGTAATTCTTAATTTATAATAATTTATGAAAGGTTATTAATAATAACTTATTATCTAAAACTGTGTAAACAAAATTGTATCTTGCTATTATTTCATATTTTCTAAAAATGATTAAATTTTGATTTTTAATAATTCTAAGAATATTCTATACCTAAAAGTATTTCTTTTGTCTCATTTTATAACATTTTGATAGAAAGAAATATTTAATTCATAACATTAAATAAAACTAAATTTCTATTAAATATTTTTTTAATTTGAGATTATTAAAGTAAAAAGATCTTTCAATTTTCACTTAAATTCTAATAATAATAAAATTATTAAATAATAACTTATAAAAGAATACGATGTTTATAAAAGTATCTCATTTCAAATAAAAAATTAACAAAAAAATTTACTATACTTTAAAACACAAAAAATAAGTGAAAAAATGTGAAACGAATTTGTTTATATAATATTCATTGAATTCAATTCTATTTTATTAATAAATTGAAATAGGTCGCCTTACTTGAAATTTGGAATTTGAGCAAGCTCAATGCATTGATTTGTTTGTATTATAAGTTATAATTTATAACGGATTTGCAAAATTCATAAAAAAGAATTATCAGAATAATAATTATATGAATATTTGTATAGTTTTGACAATTTTTTATAAAATAACTCGAAACTTAAATTGTAATCAAATTCTCTTCCTTTGTCTTCAAATGACCATGATCAATAAGATAATGGGAAAACTTATACTGATATGAAATAAATAAGATAAATTGCAGAAAATTGTTAAATTATGTTGATGCAACTTTTTGAATAGTCTATTCGATACATTTTCAATCTGATGATCATTTTATCGATGATATACTGATCTAATTTCCTTTTAACTGCAAGTCATGTAAAACCACTGATTTCTCACATAAATCTCTGTTAATAATTTTTTTCAAAATTTCAGTTTTTTTAGATTTTCAAAAAACGAAGATTGAGTTCTTTATGAACAGTTCTTTATAAAAATGACCAAATCTATTATAATTTACTTAAAAAAAATAATGAAAATGCAAGGGTAGACTATAACACTTTTAAAGAATGATTAATCCTTTAAATTATTGTAAATTCGATACAAATCTGTAATTTTTGGAGTTTTGTTTGAATTCTTGTTTCCAAACATATATTAGACTTTCGTTTCGCATACGAAAGAAGTGATGCGCGAAAAGAGAAGGAGAAAATTCATTGGTTTGAAAGTGTTTAATGATTCAGATTAGATGAAATGCCAACTAAGAGGATGAGCTCTGGAGAAAGGATGAGAAAGAATAAGAAAGTATGAGAAAGTGGTGGCATTAGCTATAAGATATGGATCACTAAATACTAAGAGTTTGAACGATGTCTGCAATTTAACAAAAAATTTCATCAATGAATGCAAATTATTCATAGAAAGCATAGAAATAACTGTCAGTTATTTGTTATGAACAGAATTGTGTGAAGTCTTTCAGCAAATGAAACAATGAATGTCTGACATAACATAACTCGAATTATTCCCATCAAAAATAATGGCATAATTACCAAAACAGATGCAGTTAAGGGGCGAAAGGGGTGGTCATACATATTCTAACTAAACTTTGATTTAAATTCACAAATAATTTTTCATAAAAATATAAAAGTTATTTCAAATTAAATTATTTTTTAAAAACATTTAACATAAAACATATTCCGTTATTATAAGTAAAGTCATCTTTTGTTTAATTGATATAAATCGTAAGTTTTGAGTAAAATATGAGTTTTAATCAATTGTTGGCTTTCATTCCCTTTCATTCAAAGCTAATGTTTAGTTATATTTTTATTAATTAAAGATTCAAAAGAGTGACACAAAATCTGAGTATAAATTTTGTATTTTTATTCAATTTGTTAGCAAAGAAAGGGATGCGTCAAAAGAGTGAAAGTGGGGGTAATTCCTCTTTTGTTCTGAATTTATTTGACGCCGATTTGTCTGATCGATCCATTGGGTCGTCATTTAGTTTATTCTTAAAGTTTTTGAGGACAGATTTTCTTCCAAAATAATAGTGTTTGGACTGTTGGCACAGTTATCTGTGCGCACATAACCCGAACATACAATGAGTTATTTTGACGATCAATAAAAACAATCGATAGAAGCACTGCTTTTCCGAAGTAATTCCGTTGAGAGTCCGCTCAGCTCTGCTCTCTTCCGACCAAAACTATTCTGGTTTTTGGCTGTAATGGCGTCTCTATATTCTGGCCATAAATTATTATATTATGAATTGGGATGACATCAAAAATGGCATCTCTTCCAACAAAATTTATATTTATTAGAACTCGACTTAAAGTAAAACTGAGTAAAGATTTTTTTCCCTCAATTTTTGTGTCAAAATTCTGGTCTTTTGTAGTAAATGATATCATTTTTGTCTTTATTTTTGACAGAAATGATGTTCTGATTGCAAATCATTTTAACTGAAATGAGTTGTTTTAGAGGCCAAACACTCAAAAGAAAATTATGAAATTTAATGGATTTCCAGTCATTTGTTTTGACCCCTATTTAACTGGTGATTCACTGAAAGGCACAACACAACCAATATATCGCCAGAAATGCAATCTTTTGATGTCGTAATTAAGCGAACCATAGATTTAAGTACTTTAGGAAACTTTCGAACTGAACTCAAGTGATAAACAAACGGAAGAATCACATATTGGATGCAATGAATCAAATATAGACTCAAATCATTTGAATGCAGACTATTGTCGAAACAATAATTTCTTAAATCTTTATATTCTGACGAAAGACTCAAATTTATTTCCAGAGATATTGAGATTTATCTGTAATTCTAATAAATAAAAGTTTATCATAACATTAAAGCAGAGGTTTAGTCATAACCTCTAAACTTATGATTAAATCACTATTTGAACAACAGTTGGAACTAAAATACGACAAACACTACATTTTGCTTAACTTAGAAGAGGTTTTCAATTTCCGACGTTAGGAACAGACAAATTCAAAATACAATATTTGATTCCTGTTATTACTATTTAAGTATATTGTGGTTAATCTCCTAATTCGGAAGGAATAACAAAAAGACCAAAACAGCTTTCTTTGTCGGTTATGTTCCCTTTGCAGTCCAGGGAAGGCTTCTCTTATAACTTTTTAAGAAAAGGCATACAATAGTATAATACACTTCCGACAGTTGTTCTACAAATCTTTGAAAAATCGTAAATTTCTTCAAATAGTTTTGACATTCGATTGAAAAATAAAGAAACCAATGATTGACACAAAAACACTCAAAATATCGAAAATATTAGAGATTTTTATATATAATATTATTTTTATACTTCAAATGATTTGAATAAATTTTGTATTAAATCATAAATAAATAAATATTTGCCATAAATTTGAAACTATTTGTGTCTCAATAACTAAATTAGATTTAATTGATTTTTAATAGAATTTAATCAAAATAGTAAAACTTTAAATGTCCAAGATACATTAGTTGTTTACTATATTAATTTTCATTCAATTTTGATAGATTCTTTTATAATAGTTTTATACCGGAAGAGACATTCATTAATTTAACCATGATAACGTTTTTAAAAATATAGTTATATTATTTCAATTGAATAAAACAAATTATATTTTAAGTGAAAATTAAATTTTAATTCTATTTTAAGAAACATTGGATGCCATCACTTTTCAAAAAATTAAAGACTATAACAAAACTGAAATTTCAAAGATATTGACTCTTTTAACAAAAAAAAGAGCAAGGTGCTCCTTTTATACACAACTTTAACTTCAAAAGACTAATGTTAGAATAGTTATTGTAATAAAAAAATAATCTTGCTCTTCTGAATTTTTGATATTCAGACGTTTGGAATCAAGTCATCAGTTATTTTGAGAAAATTCAGAAACTTATTGAATGAACGAAAGCTTTATTTAATGCAAAATATCTTTTAATTTTAACTCTAAATTTGAATTTTCTGAGAAGTCTTCGGAGAATTGAGATTATTTTGTTCAGTGATGTGTTTGATTCGGGCATTAAATAAATTGAATAATAGATTATAGCTCTAAACATACGATAAGGACTTATTTTTGCTCTCATTTTGGATCTATAGATAAAAATTTATTATCGAATCAATTATTGAAAAATCTGTAGAAAAAAAACTAATTTGTAATTCGATTTTTTATTTGAAATGGAGTTTCAAATAATTAGTTCTGGATATAAACCTAATTGCTTTTCAAATAGTGATTTAGTTAATTAAGTGATAGAAATCAAAACGATTTTCCATTCGATATATGTTCTATAGATCAATAAATCCAGGGATGAACAGAAACATTTATAATTATATTGTTAATTCTTAATGAGCAAGGTAAATGAATTTTTTAGAATTGACCAAATCCTTGTTAATTCTTTTGTGTTTCACTTCTTTTATTTCTTAAATTAAAGCTTAAAATAAATTTGAGTTAATCTGGTATTTGTTGGACACCTTTGTGTCGGTCTTCAGATGTTTTGTAAGAAAGTTTTAATTTAATTTTCAGTCTTATTGTAAAAACAGAGGAAAAATCAAATAAATTTTCTAAATTCCTTTTCAGAGTTTTGTGTCATTTGAGCGAAATATAGGATTAATCGTCTGATCGATTGATGTGAATAAAGCTAAGGAAGTACAGACTATACCAACTCTTTGAGATGTGAATACCAGTAGTTTAATTGCAGAGATAATTGTTATGCCGAACAGGTGTCTCGAGGCTAACAGAACTGTCAGCTCAGGACGAAAATACAATTCATTTTAGTTGTCATAGAATTTGAAAAAAGAAGAGATAAAGAAAAGGAAATTCGTTTCTATTCTTTATTTTCCATCCATTCGTCTATTCATCAGAGTTTGGATTCAGGTCTCAAATGAGCCAATTTTTTCACTCCGGTATCCATAAGAGTTTCCAATGCTTTTCATGAATGCTAACAACTTATCGACGAAATAAATTATTTGCGTCTCTAATCTTCTCATTTGATTGAATCCGTTTTCTTTTGGGGCATTTATTCTGTTTTTACCATTCATTCAATTGATGGCAACTATTTATTACTTCTATTTCTAATTTTATATTTTTCTCTCAATTCTTCTCGACTTAACTTCAATTTTATATAAACTTTCAATTTTGCAAACATTTATAAATATTTCCTATCGATATATTATTGGAGAAATAAACAAGGAATAAACAGGGCATAAATACATTTATTGTACACTCTTTGTAAAAATAGTATTCAACTCTAATATTTAACTGAAAATCCAATGAATAAACATTTAATTCATTTGAATAATATATAAAATTCACTTATTATTAAAATCACTGTATTTTTACTAATACAGTAGACTCTGTCTGTTATGTATGGGCAGATGCAAGGAGAATTGTACATAACACACAGTCATCCATAACAGAC
>JAQIXI010001473.1:0-13540 GCA_034700165.1 Galumnidae sp. Gr-Ori-00277 | reverse complement strand
TTGAATATGATTTGGATTATAAGTTCGCGAATTTCAATATGAGGTCCGACTGTATTACGTCTTGTATTCAATCAGTTATCAAAAAAGCGTGTAATACAACAGACATAACTTATTCGGATTATTTATTAAGAGATGATTTATTAAAACAAGATTTCATGAAAAACAAATATATTCTTGATAAAAGCACCATTTGTTCTAATAAAGCAAGTCCAATTTTAGAAGGAGAAAGATTTAAACACATTTGTGAAGATAAATGTCTCTTAGATTGCAGGTTCAGATATTTTAAATATGAATTTATTAGTGAGAATTTTAAACCAGCTAGATTGTTTTTAAATGATACACTTTTTACTATAACCCACAATACAATGGCTGACATTTTAATAAAACATTTACCCCAAACAACATTTATATCAATAATTTGTAATTTTGGTGGAATTCTAGGAATGTGGTTGGGATTATCCATTTTAGTAGTTGGCAAAAATATGTTCTTGTTAATTCAAAAAATAAGCCTATTTAAAATATTTCAATATAATTCAATATCCATTAATTTAAATAATAAATTAGTATTTTCTCAAAAAAGAAACCTATGTAGACAAACTTTTTATAATTAACTTGCACATTATTTTATGAATCATTATTATTATTTTTATAATGAATAGTTTCATATAAGTATTAATAAATCATAAAAATGTTGTGTTTTTAGTAATTAAATACTTAAAGTTTATAATATAAACTTTATATTCAGTCTAATTATTGTTAATTTAATTTACAGTATATTACAAATAATGGTTCTAGATTAATCATAATTTTTCTTCGACAACTTATCGCAACCAATATATTAAAATAAAAATATATATTCTTTGATGTTCACTGAAATATTAAACACATTTAAAGAATGAAGATTAGTTTTTTATTTAGTTGTGTTTGAAGATAATTATAAAAACCAGTTTAATACTTAATGGACAGTAATTTCCACATAGAACTAAATAGAAGTTTAGTTTTTGACATTTGTTGGCGTAGTTAAGGCTTGGCTTCATTTGTTGTCATTTGTTTGGTTTGGTGTTTCCACAACTTTTAAGATTTTTAAGAACACCCTTTTGTTGATTGACTTTTAGTGTTTTTAAATTTTTCTATATTAAGTGATCTATAGTTTGATTTTTGAGATGAATTACCAATGCTTTCTTTTCTAAGAAGTAGTACCAATGTTTCGTTTTACCTAGTAAGTGGGTGGTTGTGTGCTGAGGGTTAATCTGAAGTGTTTTGAGGTCTATAAGTTGGTGTTCTATGGTGTTACCGAGTAATATTTAACATATGTGTTTGTTTTCACAACATACCCAAAGATCCACAAATAAATTATTTGAAATATATAGAATTTTACCTTGGTCATCCCTAATCTTAACATTTTCTTTATTAACTAATTTATGAAAACTACAAATATTATATAGAAATTTATTAAACTAATCATAGTATTGAAAATTATAATTTATACTGTTATTATCATTACTGGTATAAAATTAATTTTACTAACATCAAAAAATAATTAATTATATACAATATTTTTCACCTAGGTTTACGTAATGGATCTAGTTCAGAAAAGAGAGCCTTATTCAAGTTCAAATTGAATATAAGGCATTTTTTAGAGGCTATCAAATACACAGTAATTTTAGACGAATACTGAAATAAGTACAATAGAATCTCTGGACAGTATTTGTGTTAATACATAAGAGATCTGTACCAAACTCATAGAGTAAACAACATAAATGTTATACCTTTAACATTAAGAGGTATAGTGGATTCGTCAAACAATTATCGCTTATTATAAATTATAAAAACCAAGAAGGTATTGAGGGTTCAGTGGTGAACAATTGGGAGGTTTTGTTGTATAATTATTACAATAATTTCTTTATATAAATAATAAATTGTTTAGAATTATTTACTTCATTATAAGTGAATGTTTGGTAAAAAAAAGAATGTAATCAGAATTTTCCTTCATTACAATATTTACCTCAGTTAGTATAAGAATTAGTTTCACAAAAAAGGGATTTTAGCTACCTCAGAAATTTCAACGCCAATCGATAGCCCTTTAAGTCCCACATATGGTTTTAATTGGACAAAAGATCGTAGGCCCAAATCTTCCAATCTGTAAAATCAAGGGTTTTTTCAGAGAAATTGCTTTGCCAAAAATAGTTAAAATCGTTTCCAAACTGAGTGAGATTCCTAGGATTGAAGGGACGAACTTTACCTTGGGCTGACCCAAGAATTATATATTACTAATCCCATGTAAGAGTCGTTGGAAAGAAATACTCTTTTTATGTTTATCAGAATAAAGAGTAGAACCATTATGGAATTTGATGCTTAAATCCGGAAATCGGACAAATGTTGGAAGAAATTTATCGACCTAAAAACATCTATCTGATTTTTCCACTAAAAGCCAATCGATCTGATGAGCTATTGATGTGTCCTGTATCTCATAGGATTCAGTGTCTGAATTCGAGTCTTCATCCATAACCACTTCAAATCTTTTTTGAAGAACTTAGACGTATACGATTTGGAAAATAATCGGGCGATATTGCAATGTTAATTTGATTAGGTTCGATCGGAAATAAACGAGTGTTGAGATCTTCATAGAGCTCATCGGTAATTCGTTTTAATGAATTCGAAGGATTATTCGTTTTAATTCTAAACGATTAATATTCTTTAGTAAACACATGTTTAACTAAAGCGAGTGTTAAAGCACGATATGCGACAGAATAGACCTGTATTTAGAGCTTAAAATAAAAGTAATCGGGTTTAGAACAAACCCTAACTCTTGCACTTGTCTATGAAATCTCTATTTTTTGGTAGCGTTGATTGAAAAAATGGTTAACACAATAGTTTGAGGCTTAAGGTTTAATAGAATAGCTTGATGCTTTATAAAGGAACAGGGTAGTTTGAGACTTTAAGAGAGGAAGATAGTTTGGGGTTTTAGAAGAAGTAATAGACTAACTTGATGCTTTTAGAAAGGAACAGGGTAGTTCGAGGCTTTAAAGGAGGCAAGATAGTTTGGGGCTTTAGAAGGGGGAATAGAGTAGCTTGATGCTTTAGAAGGAACAGGATAAGTTGAGGCGTTAAGGGGGAAACAGAATAATTTGAAGCTTTATGTGGGTTAGAATAGTTTGAGGTTTTAAGGGGGACATGAGGCTTTAGGGGGATTATAATAGAATTTATGTAAACATGGAAGTGGGTTACGAGCGAGTGAGGGAGTGGGCTTTAATCAAATTTAAATTAAAATTTTTAAAAGGAGTTTAATAATATTTTAAATAATAATTTAAATAAAATGCAAAAGTATTTAGCAAAATAAAACACAATTAAATATATTGCGTATGGTATTGTCCCGACAGTTTCGGCTATTAACTTATAGCCAACATTTGTCAAAAGTATATGAAGATAAAATAAAAAGCTTATAAAAGAAACGTGGTCATTATTTCAATGAATAATAATTAATAAAGTTAATGAATTTGTGATGAACTTTACATTTGGGTATAATTTTAGGGAAACGTTAGTCATTTTAATGGTCTCTACTTATTATTCACAAATATCTGTTTCAAATTAATCAGGGTTACTTTTTTTCGATTTAACTTTCATAATGGGTGTGAATAAAAGATTAAAATAAATTTAACGTTTTTGTTGTCGAACTATTTTAGCAAATTTTGATAAACTTTTGTCGAATTTTGCGTATAGTCTTCTTCAAGGGAGACATAACTGATTTTGACTTACTTTTTGGCTTTATACTGAGAGCTGTCACGAGACGTCACTACTTTTAAACTCTTTTTAACGTATTTTAACGCCATTTTTCATTACTTTTATTTTTGTAATTCATTCGTCGTTCGATTCTCGACTAAAACACTTCAATAAAACGTCTTTCTTTACTCTTAAATTTCGTTTCTTTGTTTCTAAATCTCTTCGAGAAGAGTTGACCGCTAACTCTTCTCTCAATACGAAGAATCAGGAATTGATAAGAATGTGATATCAAATATTTTATTTTGTAGAGATTGTGAATTTATTTAAAATATAAAAATTTCTACCAAGGGTATTGCTATGAATAGCAAGAGACTTTAAGGAGAAAAAGAGCAAAACATTATTATAATTTCAGAATTCATTTACCAAATTATTATATTGACCAAGGTGACTTTTACATGAAACAGTACATTATTTTTACCAAGATAAAACATTCTTTAATAAGTTTTGTTGCTTCGTATTGTTTACATTATGTTATCATAAGTTAATTGAATTTATCGCAACCCTTTACACTTTTTTTACTCATTCAAACAATGACCTTACTGACCCAACAAATTATTTTAATGTATAAAACAACTTACTATTTAGTAAAAAAGTGGTTGAATTTCAGGAATTTTGAGAGTGGACAGAGTCGCAAGTTCAAATGCAAAAGTGGCACAATTTTTAATTCGAAATACTTTGATTTTAGCCAAAGAGAGTTCTCTAATGTATGCGAGCGTTGGTCGGTGTGAGCGCCAATCGGTTTGAATGCATTATTTCACATAAATTTGTTTCGAATCCTTTTTCTCAATTAAACTATTAATCACTTTTAAGCAGACATTACTAATAGTTTCAATCTCAAGGGGGTCTCAGAAAAGGGTATTTTGGTAAACCTCAACAGACCTATTGCTTGTACAAAGACGCAATGTTGAAGTTTTCGCTCGTAAAAGGGTATTTTGCTGGTTTATGCGTCTCATGGGGGTATTTTGAAATATAAGCCATTCCTGTTTTTAAATATTTTGCAAGATTATTTAAAAAAATATTGAATCCTGTTCAACATATAAAGATCTTGATTAATTGAGTTAGCTTGTGAAACATTTGCCTATTCTTTAATTAATTGTTGCTTTCTTAGATAGGATTTAAATACATTGTATAAACATTGTATATATCCTGCTATAATTGTAAATTTATAATAAAATATTAAACATAAACAACATTAACATGATTTTATCATGGCAAGCTTCTCATTTATCAATATGTGAGCATGATACTAACTTTTATTATTTTAGATTGACTTTGCTAACATTATTGATCATACTAACAATATGAACCTTGCTCATAATATGGACTTTGCTAATATTATTGAACCTGTTATTTAAGATTATTACCTTGCAAACAATGACTATATTATTGTGTCTAACGACTAAAGATACCAAACAAACCAAGGAAAAATTTCTTCTATTATAATAAAACACTTTTTTGGGTGCAAAAGATTCTTGGTGAAGTTTTTGATGGTATTTTTGGGAAGCATTTTTATTGATCTTCTAAACCTTAGAACTTGTTTTTTTGTTCTGTTAAGCGGAAGACGACCTCGACCACTCTTTTTTTCTAAAACAAATGCTTAATGAAATAAAGTTTATCAATATATATCTTTTGTAGAGTCCATTTTTAGTAAAGTTTAACTCACGAACACTTTTATATAGACTGTTTTAAATAATTCTGAAAAACTGTTGTTTTTATACTAAACAAAAAACTATATTTGTTCCAGTCAATTAATGAGTTTTGCCAGAAAGTGCAAAAATTCTACTCATTTCTAATTATTTCACAACCAATGACTAAAATTTATTGCTTGGAAAAGACTTTAACCAAGCCACAAGTTTTACAAATAATATATTGCAGTCATACAAAAAACTAAAAGATAATTTTTTGTAAGCATTCGTCTTTGTTAATGTTTATATCGTTCAATCATTTTCTTGTTTAACTTGCAATTATAAAAAATAAATTATTTGTAATTTGAATTGCATCAATTCTAAATACGGATTGCATTTAAAACTATACAATATTTCACTTTATGTTTCTATTGTTGAGGACCAATTTTTCATTGTAAAAGAAACGAAGAAAAGTCTTAAATGCCTCAAAACTTGTTTCTTTTATGGTAATTTCTGTGGCCGTCTCTACGATGAAATTTGATTTTTTATTTAACATTGTTCTGAACACTTCATCTTAATCGAAAAGTATAACTAACTGGCGGGTAATCATTGTCAATCGACTAAAAATATGACATAACCTAACTCTTCGTTCATAAAATATTTTCTTTCTCTGTACACTTTGAAAGAGTTTGCCTAAAAATATTTTTGATAAATGGAGATTCAATTTATATCATATTTGGTAAAATTAAATTCAAATTATTAAAAAACTGTTAAATGAAATATTAAGTGTTCAAAAAATAATATATTGTAACTTCGAATTTAAGTTGATTCTTTATTTCCATGAATTAGAGAGCTAACGTTGATATTTATTAAATTGCCACATTTAATAAAATATAGCACAGAATATACAAACATTATAATTATTTGCACAGATTGACTGTCATTTTTGCCTTAAAAACGTTTTCTTTTATTTGAGAATAAAAGGTAATGATAGGCAGGAAAACAAAACAGTTTAATGTCGAATATCTGTCTACGGTTTAACACCTATCCATTTATTTCTATTTTCTCTTTATATGTCTCTCACTTCTCTCTTATCCTATCAAAACTTTAAGAATAAACTAAACTCATTATACTAGAATATGTTTTCAGATTTGGTTAATAACTTCGTAAACAGGAATATAAAGGGAAGCATCTTGCTCTGATTTCACACCTTAAGACCTCTTTCACAATTATTCACAACCCTCTCGAAATTGTTTTATTTTGAAATAAATCAAATAATGGCAAGGGAAAAATTACAGAGAGCAAAAGATGGTCTTAAAATTAAAAGAAATTATGAGATTAATGAAAATGGAAAATTCAAAGAGTTCAGCAACACAACCTTCTGAGGACCAAAGAAATTTGGGTCAAGCCTCAAATTCTGGTATTAGTAATGTTATATTGGGTGATATGGTACCCAAAATAACTATAGATTGTGGTGTGAAGACCACTATTATTTCTCCCATAACTTGTACTTCCCCACAACGGAGGGAAAGTTTCGAAAGTGACGAAATAGTCGACAGAAGACAGAAGAAAACAGTAAGACAGAAATTCTTTTTCAGGAAGTTGAACCAACCGGGGTTGAAAATGAATATTATGTCCTGTATATTTTAAGTCATAGGAAAGAATTGGGAAAATATTTTTTGACTCGTTGGGTAGGTCACCCTGAGCCTACTTGGTTGCCTGCCGAAAATTTTGAATCCAAAAGTATTAAATTAGATGCGTATGAGGCTTTTCTTTCATAACATAAAAATTTCCGGAATAAACAAAAGTTAATATACTTATGTATTGCATCGTAAAGTGCTGCTATTACAGGTTTTCCTGCCAATGGAAATTCGTGTTCAATGAGTTATAGGCATGAAGTCATTGGATATAATACTTTACTGAATAGTAAACATTTCAATAATTTGTTAAGAAATAATTGGTTCTCCGATTTGAATGGTTTATTTTGGTATTTATTTCATAGTCATACTTTATTATTATTTTAGTTTTATTTTTTAGTTGAGAAGTATTAATTGGTCAAGAAGTGGAGTATTTGTATAAAAATCATTGAGAACTTTGGAGTTAGGCTTAGTTGTGCGCAAACTTTACTTCTGAATATAAAAATGTATTTACTCATCCTATTGGTTATAACAACATAACCCCTATGATGTCAAAGAAAAACAATTGTATTTTGGAAATAATCTTAAAGTGGATATTAAGAAATATAATTTTATGGCTACAAAGGCTTCAAATTTGCTTTGGGTAAACATGTAAATAAAAGCTCAAATCCATTAGTCTATATTCTTAATGGGAAGTTTGCTTTTTTTGCAAAACGCCAGTTTTAGTGATTTTAGACGGAGACGGTAAAGGAAAAATACCATTGCCAACACTTCTACTAATGAATGGGGGAAAACACAACTCAAAGAAAAAATATTTAAATTAATTTTTATATAATTAATCAATATTTACATTCAAATAAACTTTATTTACAAATTCTAAATCATTTTTAAGCTCATATCACGCTTTTCAAAATCGGCGATTCTTTTATTCTTTATAATCACCTCAAATTCAAATTCTTTAATCCTTTTCGACTGTTTTCGATTTATTGCCTTTTGCTGGCCCATTTGGCTTTTATGTTGAGGCTCTATTTTAGCCATCTCTTCTTTTAATGTGTTGAGTTCGTAGAGGGCATCGATCTGACATTTTTCGTCTACTTTGTCGCAAAACACTTTTATTGTTTGTTTGCGATGAAATTTCTTTCATGAATCTAATAATGATAATTAATTTAATTAATTACATTTAATATTTTTAATTATATTTAATTCTTTACATTTAATTAGCTTATAAGTACTTCAATTATTTAAAATTAATATTTATTAAGCTAAAACTAGTAATTAAAATTAATTAGAGATTAATAATAAACAAACATGAATGCATATTAAAAAGCATATTTTATTCTTAAAATACGTTGTGTATTTCCATAAATAACGCAATAAAAATCATGAGTGTAAATAACTAAAAAACTAGTAATGATATTTAATTATGGATTTGATATTCGAGATTAGCGTTTAATTCTACATCGAAATCATATATAACATTATTAAATCACGTCAAAAAAATTTTGGGCGTCCAAAAAAGTGGGCGTGGGGGTCATTTATACCTCACAATATTATTTATTTGTTATGGTGATTATAAAAATATACATTTGGGAATCGTTAGTATGAAGTACCAGTAATATGAACTAACCATTAGTATGAAGCAATTACTAAATCACAAATGTAAACAGTAGATTTACATGCAAAATATGACCATTTGTATGACAACTATTAGTGCCAAGTACGAATAGTATGAACCATATGATGAATACAAACACTACATTTATTATTAAACAAGGTTTGAAGGCAAAGCCTTTATCCAATACATTTACGACAATAACTTTAGTAATAATTATATGTATAATGAATTTGATTTAACTTAATATAAATTTAAAAATAATTATTTAAGTAATTCATTAAAATTTTTAAGGAATGGATGACTGGGTGAATAAAAAGGTTATTTGTTGAATATTTTGGTATTTATGTGTATGTAATAATGCATGCTTGGTTTAGTGAACGCGTGAATTAGTGTATGGGTGGATTAGTGTATCCGTGGTTCAGTGAACACGTGTATTAGTATATGGGTAGATTTAGTGGGTGAAAAACAAATACATATATTACATATTACTCCGTAAATGTAGTGAAAAATGGCTAATATTATTAACTGAGGATACGAATTTTTAAAAATTGCGCTTGATTTTATGAACAAGTAATAATTTCACCCAGATAAAATGTTCGTTAAATTATTCATCAAATGATAACTCAGCAAATTAAAGAAAATTGTTTGCATTTGCAAAGACACTATTGATAGCTAATACTTTTTATTATATTTGAGGTTTAACCATGATACAACTTATTAAAAAGGTTAGTTGTTAATATTTTCAATATATAAAGATTATTAAAGTTTATAATTTTTAAATGAACTTGATGATAGTATATAAGAATAAAAATTCAAAAAACTCCAAAGGGCTTTGCGGAAATTGGATTGATATCTTTCATTTTAATTGAAACTTGGTCTGATAATAGCATTTGATAAGAAGTATATCATGGTGAAATAATTTTGGAAAAAATTGATAAATGACAAAGTTATGATAATTACCAAATTCGGTTACTAACATAATGTTCATGGTGCTGTGAGAGAACGAAACAAGGTAATTGAAAAATTCTTTTGAAATTTTAGTCATCTCACTCAGCACTATCGGATAAATATTCAAATATATTTATGGGTTTGGTTTAAAAGTGATATTTCAAAAGGTTTATATTTTGAGTGGAATTTTGACAGTGTTACCAAAAGAGAGCAGGGGTCTCCTTTTGATATATCAAACTTACCAAAAATATATAAGTAATATCCAAACGAGACCCCTGCTCTCTTTTGGTAACACTGTCAAAATTCCACTCAAAAAATAAACCTTTTGAAATATCACTTTTAAACCGAACCCATAAATATATTTGACTATTTATCCGATAGTGCTGAGTGAGCTGACTAACATTTCAAAATAATTTTTCGAGAAAATTACGAATTCCACAAAAAATATCATTTTATAAATTTTATAAATTTATCATTTTATATATTATTTTATAAATTATCATAACTTTGTCATTTATCAATTTTTTCCAAAATTATTTCACCATTATATACTTCTTATTAAATACTATTATCAGACCAAGTTTCAATTAAAATGAAAGATATTAATCCAATTGCCGCAAAGCCCTTTGCTTTTTCCGGATTCTAAGTATTAACTACCGGGTGTTCCGGAAAGTCGGTGCACAATATTGTAGCGTAAGGGAGCACTGGGTAGCCCTCAGGAATACCCGGAAAAAATTAATTTGAGTTTGTTTATGTTTGAAAAGATAAATTAATAAAGTTTTGACAGTTGTTTGAACTCATCATTTAAAAATTTCCCTTATATACAAGTGAATATGCAAAGTTTAAGTATTAAAATTTTATTCTTAACTTTTGCTCAATTTTTTTATAAAATTAAAATAAATTTATAATTAACCATTGATAATTTATTGATTAAAACTTATTTTTTGCCAATATTTAATTTTTTCCGGGTAATCCCGAGGGCTATCCCAAGTTCCCTTACGCTACAATATTTTGCACTTACTTTCCGGAACACCCGGTATATCAGGCTCGAACTTTTAGCTATAGGGTCTGAAATATTTTATTCTAATTAATAAATCCAATATCGAAGTATATGCATTGATCAAGATATAAATACAAACAACCCAGTACATTTTTTAGATACTTTTAAAACAATTTTCTGTGCGGGACAAAATAAGGATTTATTGTTAACAAAGGGATTACTAAAAGAACGCAAAGGGTTACTATTTATTTGTATTTAAATTTTGGACATCATTGCACTTTAAATCGGACACCATGCTCTTGCCGTTACTGATCATGGTGATTAAATTTTCACCTTCCGTTGATCCCCCTTGTGAGTTTATATTGTCAAAAATATTCTTCTATGTGTTTATTATAATTATTTAAATTTATCCTATAATTGATATGTTGTCAAGGTAAATAGAGTGTTGTAATGATAACACGAATTCATTATTTAAATTCATTTTCATATAATCGAAAATTTATTTATGAATAGAAAAAAATACTTGTTAATATTTCTGATATAGATAGGTGGACCTTTGGAAATTTTCGAAATAGTTTAATTTCCATAAAAACTAAATAAAAGTTAAGGACAGTAAACAAAATATTTTGACTAACATTTTTCAAATTAAAAAAAGTGGACTTAATTAATGTTCATTTAAGATCTGATAATTTTAAGTGGACACAGTTGAAATAATGAAATAATGGTCACCCTAAATATAATTTAAATTTCCTTATAAGATGAAATAAGATGTTGCTAGATAATAGTAAATGAAATTTAGTTCTTTTTAAAAATAAATATGAAATGTTTCATAATTTTTATTTATCTAAAATATTATAATTAAATAAAAATTATTAAAAATATTTGAAATTTAGAAAAACGAAATTTTATTGAATATTCTAATGCAGGATATTTTAGGATTACATTTGCTAGATAACTAAATATACACTTAGAGTGAGAACTAAATAAATCTAAATAAATTTGATTTAATATAATTCAATAATTTTAATAAATATTTTTATCCTGGTATTCTTATAATAAAAACTTGTAAAAATAGAAAGAAGAAAAATCACCTTAATGTATTTTTTTCCTCCGACATGCGCCATCTTGGATTATTGCAGAAATGGATGGAGGGGGTATCCCTGAGTAATGTTTCAATGGGACGTTTTTCGATCTCACTGTTAGTTTTTCCGCTAGAGGTCGTCAAAGTTGAGCAATATTGAGTAATATTGTTTTGGCTATTCTGGCTATTCCTTGGCCGATTTTGATGATTGAAAAGTCAATTCCTATAGATTCTAGCATGCTTAATAAGAAAATGGAAGAATATTTTTAATAGCACTTGAAATAAAAAAATTATGACTCAAAATCCAAAAAATACATGTTTTTCAGCAACAAATACTAAAATCATGTGAAAATGAATGTGATATTCGAATTCAGCATGCTCGAATTAGTCAGAATCCATTTTTGTTATCCAATGTTTATTAGATAAATTGACACTAAAATGTAACTTATAGAGTACCCAAGTGTTAATAATTATATGTGTAGTTATGCTATTATTAAAGAATTAAAAACCAACTATCGCAACTATTTTTATGGTTGATAGTACAATGCCCAGGTTCAGTATCTATCCGAATCATATACTGAGGGTCATTTTGTGAGATTTTTATCGCAACTATAAACAACTATTTGAAGGGTTCGCAACTATTTTAGATGAAAACCAAAATAACTGTATTTTTGAAGGGATTTAAATGAAATGTAAAATTAAAGTTTGTTTTTAGTCAAATACTAGTCTTTTAATTGTCTTCAAACTAGTCTTTTGTGGTTTAATTGTGATCTGATTTACATTAAAATTAATGCCTAAAATCAAAGAAACAGAAATAAAACGAATCAAACGCTCTATTCGGGAATTCAATAATAGAAATGAAGTGTTGATTCTCCAAACTGACATCAAGACTAACAAAAACGTGCTCTTCTGTCAATGTTGTCTGTCTGTCGTTAACTCCGATCTTAGAGGACATGTCGATCAACACATTAAGACTGACAAACATATCCGCGAACTTTCAAAATTCAAATCTAGACAACAATCGGTTCAACAATTGTTTGTTAACAATCAAAAAGAGTTCAATAGTGATTTGTGTGAGTTATTGGTTTCTATGAATATATCATTTCATCGACTAAACAACAAAACCGCAGAAAAGTTTTTTCAAAAATATACTAAATATGTATTACCTAGTCCAGTTACCCTTTGGACACAAGAACTAACACTACTTTACGTAAAAACAATTGAGAAAACTAGGAATCAATTAAGAGATCAATATATATGGCTTCAAATCGACGAATCAACCGATAAAATGAAGAGAAAATAAAGTGAATCAAACGCTTTATTCGAGAATTCAATGTATGGGAACCGATTACTGACTGTCATATTGAGAGAAGTTTTGTAAATATAAGCTAATATTCAGCGATAGACGACTTAGATTTGAAGAACCGAACCCTTTAAATTTTTTTTGTAGTTAATTATAATAATAATCATTAGTTTTTTCACAACTATTTTTCGCAACTATTTTGCCTTTTTTCTCAACTTTATAATAACTATTTGGGTGGTAATAAACAACTATTTCTTAATTCTTTAGTTATTAATAATAACTTATTATGCATTAACACTTGGGAACTCTATGACTTGCAATGTCTTTTCAGTGGAAATTATCTTTCAATTTGGAAAATATAAATATGGATTCTGACTATATCGAGCATGCTAAATTCAAATATCACATTCATTTTCACATGATTTTAGTATTTCTTACTGAAAAGCATTTATTTTTTGGATTTTGAGTCATAATTTTTTTTATTTCAAGTGCTATCAGAAATATTCTTCCATATTCTTATTAAGCATGCTAGAATCTATAGGAATTGACTT
>JAQIXI010001472.1:0-13552 GCA_034700165.1 Galumnidae sp. Gr-Ori-00277 | reverse complement strand
TTTAATATCGTGAGGAAAACCGGATGGTATTCGTCGCTGTAATGTCACGAAAATGTGCGAAAAGTCTTTTCGCGTTTGTTTTACTTCATATCCGATGTAATCGATCGGCAAAAAACAATTCGGAATTTTTGCTGTTTTTTCCAAAATCCAATCAAAAGCTTTTCATTTGTCTCATATTTCAGACATTAATTAACTCACCATTAGTTGAGTTGTGTTCAACAAAACAGCACTTTCTTTGATTACATACTTCTTTATCGTTGTGACGATCGGGTGTACAGTCTATCCTATAATCTGTCTTTACTTCTGAGCACTTCTGAGAGTAACTCAAGTAAACAAAACTCAACAAAAGAATAAAAAGCGAAACACTTTTCGCTAACATTTTGTGACTTTGATTTTAGTTGAAATCAAAAGTTTTTATAGTTTTTCTCAAACCCTTGACATTAAAAATGATAAAAATAAAAGTGAATTGAATTATCGATTTATTTGTACCGTATTGTCAAACAAACACTTATTTTATATAAAATATATTACTAAATATACATAAATTAAACTAAAATACTTTTATAGCATAAAAGCCAAATATGAATATTAAAATGAACTGGTACAATTTTCGTCAGATGCTTCAATGCTGTGTTTCATATTTATTATTAAAAATTCCACTGAACAATATTTAATAAAAACGATTGTATTAATATATTCAAGGTTATTATAGAATTGAATTTATTTATGTTTATCCTTTATTGAGCTAGGCTGATTTTCAATGAGGGCCTGTTTTAACAATAATATAACATTTATTTAATATATAAAAAATTGATATCAAATAAATTAAAACTTTTTATATATATCTTAAAACCAGGGATAATGTGAGCTCAGAATACTTCTATGATAATATCTTCATAACCAGTGGCCACTCTTTAACTTTTATAATGTAATCCTCTTATCTTTGATAGTACACCTTTGGTATTACCACTTCTCTAATATTCCAATAATTTAGTATTACTTATGATTTACTCGATTCAAATAATATTTCAAAACCTTTTTTTTTGTTGAAGAAATACGGTATTACTTTTGTTCTCGAATAAAGTGGATCCCCTAGGTTCATAGAATTTGATGTTAGATTAACCGACTAATGATAATTACAAGATTATTAAATATCTTCAAATTATTAATATTTTTAAAAATGCTTTTTAGAAGTTTTATTCATTACTTTTAGATTTTCAGATAAGTCTAAAGTTTTGGTCTAAAGTTTTAAAAAATTCATTTTAATATATAAGAAAAATTCCATTAAAATAAATAATGAATAAAATTCTTACAAAAATATTTATGTATAGAATAAATGATACGATATTTAAGGTAAGAATATTTAAGTATATTTTTATGGAGACCTTATCACTGATTTTTTCATATTATTACTAAATTATGGGATAAGAGATTAATCAAAAAATATTTGTCAAAAGATAGCAATAAATGGAAAAATACAAAAAATTTGATATTTTATTAATACTCACAAATAATTTATTTCAATTAAAAATAGTATAAATTAAAAGAATTCAAACATAAAATATAAAAGTTTATCCAATTTTCTGTTCGATCACTGATTTGGGAATTATTTCATCGATAATATCGTCAATAAATTGGATGTCAGCCATCGTTTCCTTCAATTGGTATTCAATTGAATTCAATTTTAAAGTCCAGATATGTTCTGAGCCGTGCGTTACGCGAATCTAATTTATTATTAAAATTTTTTGCATAAAATACATGTTTTTCTAATAATAAAATATTTACGGAATTTTTGAGGGCATCCAAAGTGTTTAAGAGTTCGTCTCTACTCAAGTCTTGTGACTTAAAGAGATGCCATTCGTTTCGGAATTCCCATAAAAGAAGCCCTGAAATAAAGGGATGACTCTTGCCATGAGTTTTGGTCAAATAGTTTAGCGCTTCATTGATAGGAAGAGACATCGCAGAACAATAATCAATTAGAGGCCAATTGCCATACTTTAGGTTAGCATTTGTCACATTTTTATGATAATTAACACAAGACTTTTCTGTATCCAAACATCTAATACACTGACAATCGATTCCACGAATTCTTAACGATTCAGACAACTCTTGACCCGAATATGCAGTCATTTCTATTTGAAAATCGTATTTTAATTGAGAGAACTCAGAGACCTCTTCAGACAAAAGACGTAAATTCAGAACATTTGAGTCTTGAAAAAGTGGACCACAGTTTGGAGAACACGAGTGTCTGAAGAAACACATCTCTATATAAATAGCTTTTCCGATATCATTGAGGAATTGCATATCACAGACATAAAGAGTATAGAGAACGACCTGTTATTGGAAAGTATCAAATGTTGTATTAAATGGTAAAACATGTCATTCATTGCAATGCGAGGACACAACTCTTGTCCTCTCATTGAGTGTTAACTTACGACACGAAATGCTTTTGTTAAGACTTCTTCGTGAATGACTCCTAATTTAGATTCAATGAAATCCATGTGAAGAATGTGAGTGACGACCGAAAGCCAGGCACCGAAGTTATACGAAAAGTTGTCCACTAAATCCATTTGAGGCGATTCTCGATCTAAAGATGTGTTTTCGTTAAAAACCCGAACCATTTGTTGAGAGACCGGAAGCGGAATGTCTTCATAACTAACAGATAATCCGTTTCCTAAAGAAAACTCTTTTGTTGCAGATTTTGGATCAGATCTTAGTTTAAATAGAATTCTCAATAAGAGGAGAGTATGGGTCACGAATTCGTCACTATCTTTGAATTTATGCCAATCGGACTCTTCTTTGACAGAAGTGTCGGAACACTTCTCTGCAATTATTTCAATCAAATCAAAAGTGGGATCGCATTCAAACCAATGCGTCGACGAGTCTTCTTCAAGACATAAGTCACTGCAATACCAATACTTATGACAAGTATTGCATTCAATCTTTTCGTTTAAACTATTGATTGAAAATCAATTTTAAAAAAATTAATTGAATTCATATAAAAACCTTTTGAAACAGTGATCACATCTCAATCTCTTCTGATTTGATTTAAGTGCCCAAACAAATGGCTTATATTCTGCCAAAGAAATAGACATTTCTAACGAAGAGATGGTAAATATGGTCTAAAGAGTTGATCCCAAATATGTGTAAAATGAGAAGTGATTGTAATCTAAGCGCCAAAAATAATAAAACAAAACAAAACTCGAAATACTGTAAAACACGTGACCGATGACCACATCTTATGACAAGAATGACGTCATTTCTCTTTAGATGATTTCCTTTTAAAACAACACAAAAGGGAATCATTTATTAGTTGAGAGAAACGTTAGCTTTGGATAACACTTTCCCTCAAACACTGACTTCTGTTTTCATGATCTGTTTGTGAATTAATGGTATTTTAATTTTTATTTAAATTAAATGAAACTCTAATTATGTCTGAATTGATTGAATTAAACAAATTCGAGTTAATCTCTAAAATACAGTTAATTCAAAGAGAGAACAATCGGTTGAAAACTCTTTTAATTAGACATCAATTGTTGACTAATTTTTATCAACAGTTATATGAAAATTGTGTTCAATTAAATGATTTCCAATTAAATACAAATAATATTCAAATTAAATGCGATTTAAAATTAAAACAAATGAAACTTTTGTCTCAAATTGAAGCCATTAGTGAATGCGATAAAAGTGTTTCCGTCACTTTACCCAAACTTAGTGCTAACAACTCAACACTTACTCAACTTTTTATGGGTAAGTCTTTTATTAAATTGTTTTCTAATTATATATAAACTATTTTTTACTTTTTTAGCTGAAAAGTCAACTCAATATGAATTAGAGGAAGATTTCACTCAAATTGAAAAACAAGAATTCAATGAAGTTTTTAATGAAATGAATTGTCAATCGATGACTGACTCTAATGTTAAGACTGAGTCTCAGATCGATATTAACCTCAATAATGATAATAACGATAATAACGAAAGCAATGAAATAATTGAACATAAAATTGAAAATACACTCAAAACAAATGATATGAAAATTGTTTCCATTGATTTGAATAATGAGACCTCTTCTGATGCCATCATTAGTCCTGTGAAGAGTTCCACAAAAAATGTTTCCAAAGAAATTCTTAAAATCTTTTCCTGTAATTATTGTCGCAAACAATATAAACATAAGAAAAGTTTAGATAAACATTTGAACCAAATTCATGGGTATATCACAAATGAAGTGAAACCCGATGTTAGCGATCGAATCGATTCAAATCATTTGAAAAGTTCTCCAAAAAATAATTACATTATCTGTCAGTTCCCCGAATGTCGACTCAAATTCAAAAACAGAACTCTATTTCTAAGACATTATTCAATTCATAACGAAAGCAGAAAAATGTGTTCCGATTGTGGCTTAAAATTTGAAGACTCGAACAGAATGAGAGAACATATGATTTGGCACTCAAACCATTCAAATCAAGCCATTAGTGCCGATACACCTCAAGTCAGTAACAATTCATACGACTATTCCAATGCTGTGATCGATACAAACGATAACTTTGTGTCCAATGACTTCAATTTAGGTAATAAAATAGATTTAAAACTCAATTCGAAACCGAACTCAACCGAAAGGAAACTAAACTGTGATTTCCAGAACTGTAATTATAAAACTTCTAATTCATTAAATTTGGAGATCCATCAGAAGAGGGCTCACGAAAAGGTGTATACTTTACTTTAATCGGAACTAATGACAGATAATTCACCGAAAAATGTTTTCTCAAATGTTTTTTATAATTGCAGTCATTATTTAAATGCATTTCACAAATAATGAAACGTCTCTTCAATTAAAGTTTATTTGATTTAAGAAAATAACTTATTTGTCGACTCGTATTTCATTTCAAAAATTTGTTTATAATTCAAATGTGTTTTCAATAATTGATTCAACTTTTTATCATTTCTTCTGATTTTCATATTTAATATAAAATATTTGAATAAATGGTTATCTTTTATATAATATAGTGTACACTATATTCATATTACAAACCTTTTGAAACTGAAAATAGTTTCGATTATTAATATAATAATAGTACTGAAGGAGTGCTCAAAACATTTCTCCGAAAATATCTGAAAAGTAAATATCAAAAGAAATATCAAAAGAATGAGATATTTATTTGAGAGAATACTAATTCGGAAACAATACCTATAATACACTCTAATATAATTGTGGTTAAACTCCCAATGAATCACTTAATTTATATATGAAGTCATTTTTGGCGAAAGACTATATTAATATTATTAATTAATACTAATATTTCATAACTTATGGTCCATAAGTTATGGATCATAAGTAATGTTAAAATGAATAAACTTATGTTCGTTTCATTAGTTTTACAGACGTTTACTATAAATCTGATTCTCATATATTACTGATATATAGACGTATAGATTATATATAGATGTATATTAATGTTCATTGAATATTAGTAATGTTGCTAGTTTGGATAATATTTATCAGCGATTTTTGTTCAAAAATATAGTGATTCGCCAAAACTCAATACATATAAATAAATAAAGGGATTGACTGTCATTTTAATCATATGTATTACAAAATATGAGTCAATTGTAGGCATTGTTTACAAACTAAACTCTTTGAGTCTAAAACTTGAAAAATTGCTCAAACATTTGATGTTAAATATGAGTCATTTTATCTCATTAATGATTGAAATTTTTTTTTTAAAAATACGAGTATTGACTTTATTTACCCTTAATTACCCCTTTATATAGGTTTCCATTTGTTTAATATTTAATTTTATGATTTATTATATAAAACAAAATGAATGTATTATTTGTTAAATGTTTGAATGTCTCGAATATTATTCGAAAAATCGGCGAAATTTTATATTCAATTCAATGGAGTTTTTCTTTATCTTTGAGTGCATTTCAAATGAAAAAATTAAATTTTGAAATCAAATCTATTGAATGTCTCACAAATATAAAAACAAATGATTTATTTTATTTTTAATTTAATAAATTCAAAAACTTTTGTGTAAACTCTAAAGATATTATGAATACTTAAATCTGTTCTAAATAATTAAAATAATTTACATTTTATGAAAATATTGTTTAAGTCTTACATTTGGTTAATAACTTATGAATTATTAGCAATGAATTAATGGGAAAAATGTATGAAAAATTAAAATCACTTAAATATTACATAAATCTCAAAAAAACTGAAAATTAAAGAATAAGAAAGTATTTAAGGAAATGTAAACTAAAACTAAAAGTTAAGTTTTTATTTGTTGTTGTTGTCTTCGTCGGCATGTCTTGGAATGAGTTGGCCAGTGCTGGTGTTGACAATCGACAGTGCAATAAGAGGTATTCCAACAACAGGGCAGTATGGCTTTAATTATATCAGTTAATCAACTAGGTAATAAGAAAAGGGTTGTAGTGTTACCTTCTTTTGAGCAATTGGTACACCACTGCTTCTTCTTAATGTCAACAATACTTATTTGGAGCTCTTCATTAGATTTCTTCAATTCGTCGTTTTCTTCTTCTAAAGCAGTGATTTTATTGTTCGCTTCAATCAATTCGTCCTCTAATTTGCGATTTTTGACGGCAAGGGTTCGGTTTCTCTTTAAAAGCTCTTCATTTGAATGTGTTTTCTGCTAAACAAATGAATATAATATTTTAAAAATCACTTAAAATCACATTAAAAGAAATACCAAATTATGAGTCGATTTCTTGGGATTAGGAATTTTGTTACTATCATTCGATTCATTTATTAAATTATTTGAATTATTATCACTCATTCCGTGAGTAAAAGGTTTGTTTAAATTACTTAAATTAAGAATTTTCGATGACTTTCCGGAAACGGTCACTGTTTGTGATTGACTTAAAATTGGAGTCATTTTAAAACTAGAATTCGATTCATTGGTTTCATTAATAATCGATTGAAAATTATTTTCATTGAATGGATTCTTTGTACTCGACTTTCGATCAATACTACTGTTATTAGAAATGAATGAGTGCTCCATTTTGAAAGAATGGTCCGATTCCACTGAAGAACTCATTTCTTCGCGAACAGATATATCTTTAGAAAAGCATTTCTGTTTTGGAGAACTTTTTAAAGAATTCTTTTTGAAACGTTTTATGGGTGGACTTCGATTTACTTCAGGCATAGGGTCCTCCTTTTGTTTAACCAAATGAGAACTTATATCAAATTTGGATGCATTCACTTTCAAAGTCTTCAAATTATATTGAATCCCATTATAACTGTTTGGAACCATTTTCGGTGTTTCCTTTTGATCGACAATTGTTTCCAAACACTTTTTGTTGGAACTGTTTTGGATGGGATTCGAATGATTTAAGACTGGATTTTGTTCTCTTATATAGAGTTTGTCGACAGTGAAAACCGTATGCTTTGGATAAAATTTGAACAAATTTTTGAATCGTTTGTCCAAAAGATCCAAATGTAAATTCATGTCACGAATGGCGCCGTCGAACTTGTTTTGGTCGAATTTGGACGGCTTTTTGTTGTTGGGGTACGTCTGAGACATTAGATAACATTTCTCCGGTTTTAACCAACACCTCAAACAAGAAATACATTTTAGTTTACAATTCATTCCATTAATGTATTGAAGAAATTTTAAAATTCAATTCATTTATAAAAGATTTGGAAATCGATTGAATCCGATTTCCATTGATTTTAGAAATCGTTTTAAAATTTAATTAAAAATTTTTAATTAATTTCGATATCTATTAAAGAAATCGATTTTCAAAACACATTTTCTTAATAATAATAATAATAATTAAAATCTTAAAACATATGTTAACCAAAAGAAAGGGTTGACTCACTTATCGTGGGTTCCGAAGAAACGGACGTCGACTTCATTTTTAATGTGGTTATATCTGACGACTTTTGCCGGCCAAAAGGGATGGCCTTTCAGTTTAGCCCAAACAATAGCGTGGGGTCGGACACACACTTCTGCGAAATACTTGTCCTCATCTAATGTATAATAATTGAGGTAACAGTCGGGACATATTTCAATCTCTTCGCACTCCTGTTTAGCCACTCTTATAATATTCTTGGCTTCACTTATAAGCTCTTTATTGCCGACAGAATTGAAGACAACGCAGTTGTGATATATCTAAAGACAATACATTAAGACATTAAGTAATCATTTGACAAAACGATTGAATACCCATTTAATGTCAGCTAAGAAACTGTTAGTCGAGGCGTAGGTCTTGTTTTTGACGTTTTGTTCGACAAGACTTAAATCCATTGGATTAACAATAAATTGGGGATAAGTCGGGTATTTGTCGGTCGGAACGGATTCGTTAAATGACTTATATTTGTCGGCGTGTTTTACAGTTATTATCGTATACTCTAACAGTTCTGCCATTCGGTCGACATTTCCGTTCAACCATTGCATACAACCGGAAGGATTGGTTCCCTCTTCGGCTTTCATTATTCCGATACATTCGGGACACAATTGTGATTCACCCGACAAACTCTTTAGTGAACAACACTTCTTATGGAAACTCCTTAAACACGTTTTGCAGGAGTAGTCGACCCCTTCCTTATGACAGTCCCAACAATATCTGTCTTTAATCGGTAAAAAAGTTCTGTTTTGGGATTCATTTGTTTTTCGATCACTTCTTTGGCTTTTAATTGAATTTCTGGATTCACTTCCATTTGATTTCGTACTGCTTTTAGACGAAGACATGGATTTGTTGTCGTCAGACATTTGTGATACTCTTCTTTGATAATCTCCAGAAATGGCCGAAATATTTATATCAAAGCGATGGCCATCGGAGGAGTGATAATTGTTTTGATAATCGATGCCATTGTTCTCATTGTTTTCATCGGTTTGTGGATCCATTGGTCTTAAGAACAAAAAAATTAATGTTTTACTTATTTTTAAAATGAAATAAAAAAAATATTTTATCCATTTTTTAATGCGAAGAGTCGTTAAAAATGGTTGAAATGATGTATAAATTCAAAGAAAAACATTAAAACTAAAGCGAAACACATTTTATACATTTTGTTTGAGAACTCACTTCAAATGTAAACGTTTTATAAGTTTTATGTTTTGTTAATAAAATGACCTAAACTTCAATATATTTACTTTATTTATTAATTATGTTCAACAAATAATTTAATATCACTCAAACTTTTAATTTAATTAATTTTTACATATTTTTAAATAATTTAAGAAATTAATATTTTCTACAACTTTTTCATACTCTGTTTGCTTGAGTTGTAAACCAATGAAAACTCTCTAAAATGGAGGGAAATATTTGAAGTATTTGAGTCTCTTTGAGTCTCTTTGTTGGTGACTATCAATCGCCACTATATAACACTTTTAAACAATTTTTTGATTTTATCCACACTTTTAAACAGATTTAAACTTTTAAATTAAAATTATAAGTAATGTATTTCTAATGAGTTGTCAATTAAATGTATTTAATTGACATTTCTCTGCATTATATCTAATTTTTTTTCTAAAGAACTTATCATTGAATTAGAGGCAAATATATTTAAAAATGTTCTTGCTCATAAAAGTGATTATGCAATTTCCAAAAGGATTTGTTATTGTCTGCAAACTTAACTTATAATTAATTGTATTAATGAAATAAAAAATATTCTTCAGATAATTACCATATCATCAAACTTTTATCAATTACTTTATCCAAAAATAAATATACAAATCAACATAGAATAAGACCAAGGATGAAACCATTTTGCTCTGTATAATTTTATATTTAATAAAAATAATTAAACCATTTAATGATCACCATGGTTAATTTTTTTACTGTCAACAAAGAATTAAATATATTAATAAATAATTTAATTGATTTTTCCAATAAAATGAATGAATGAGTGAATGCCTCCAAATGTTATATTAAAGCTTTTATTTCTTTTATTAATATCCTTGAAATTAGAGTCGACTTATTTAATGAATATTTCCTTCATTTATAAATTAAATTTGTTTTGACTACTAATTTGTTTAATATTTTAATTCATTTTTAATAATATTTTTTAGTGTATAATTGATTTTTTGATGACTTGTAATCTTTAAATCATTTCTTAATCTTAAAACTAATAAATTACTAAAGCATTGATTCAACTATTTTTGCTGTAATTGTGTGATCATAACAACACTTTGGATGTATTGTCAGAACACGTATTGAGGGCTAAAAAAAAGTTTTAAAAACAAATTTCGACTGTTTTAAGGTTTGATACTCTTTTAATTTTTATTAACTATTCATTAATTTTTTTGCCTCTTTTAGAACGTTTTCAATATTTTAAAACCTATTTGAAGGACATTTTATAAACAAGGAAAGTTTTTACTTTCTAAGTTCAAATGAATTTTGGTTAAAAAATTATTTGCATTTATTTCTTACTCTTATTTAAAGATTACAAATCAATATTAACTCATAGTTTGAATCAAAACGTCATTAGTATTACATAAATATTTAATATAAATTTAGTGAACGTTTAAAAAAATAAAAATTTCAAAAAAGTTTTCAAATAAATGAGAAAACAAACTATACTATACTTTTTAAAAAATAAATAACTATTTTGTCTGTTATTAAAAACTTGGTAACTATTTTGATGAAATAAAAAAATATTTATTAATAATTTATAATTATTATAAATAAGGCACTGATTTTTAGGTGAAATATTACTAGGTTCAAAAAAATAGAATCGTAAACAAATTGCAATTTCTTTTAAATCTTAAAAGTTATTAGAGTATTTCAAATTTGTAAAATTATTTATTAACATCTATTTTGTTGTTTAAATCCAATATTTAAACTTTTCATATTATCACGTGATATATAAAAATTTGAGACAAATGCAAAGGTTATAGTCACAGGTCAAACCTGATATGATGTTGGTGATTTAGTAATTGAATATTTTAGGGGAAATGTTGAAATGTTAAAATTGTCTGACAACAAAATCATTGAAATCGGTTAAGAAACAAAAAACTTCTAATAGAACTAATATCGATGTTTTACTGAAAACTATTGTAAAAATTTTGAAAGTTTACATTTAAAATATTTTGTGTCATTTTGTGTAGTTTCACATCAAATGGAACTTTTCTTATAATAACTCAAACAAAATGACTCAATAAAATTCTCTGAAAAGGGTTTAATTTTGGTAAAAATGTACTGGGCTGTTTGAATTTATATCTTGATCAATGCATATACTTGGATAGTGGATTAATTAAGTAATTTATAATAAGTGAGTTATAATAAAATATTTGAGCCCCTGTGACTAAAATGGTGCTTTTTATAAATAGTAGGTTTCCTAAAGAAATCCTTTATTTTTTCAATGAATCTTCATTTTTAAAAATATTTTTTTTAATTAAAAATAGATAAAATTTGTGACATTTTAAGATCAAATTGTTATTTGCTTATTTCTACTAGTTTATTTCAATGTAATTAAATATAATGTAGATAATTATATGGATCATTTAAATAAAAATGATTACTACCTTTAAAGCAACGATGCCATTTCAGCCACAGGGGGTAAAATATCTTGTTATACTTACTGAATACACTGACCTGGTAAAGGTATTGACAAAGGAATAGTTTCAAATAAATCATCATGCTATTCAAACAAAATAAAACCCCTTTCAATGAGTATTATTTCATTTATATTTTTACATTAAGTTCATTTTGTAAATCATAACCATAACATTTACTCATTGAAATAATGTTATATATGAGTAGATTTTATATGCGTATACATGACATATAGCATACGCACCAAATTGGCTGAAATTTTGGCTGAAATTGCATCGTTGGGTTAATCAATTGATTTTTTAATATAAAATTTCATTAAATTAATTATAAAATTATTTGAAAAATAAAATTTCCGGAAAATATGACTTTTTCTAAATATTTGTTATTAAATCTTAATTAAAAACTAGTGTCAAGGGAATGTCAAGGAATTTTTCACTCATTGTCAAGTAATCAAGGATTTAGAACTGGTCACCCGAGTTAGTATTTGTGTATCTAATAGGAATAATTATGTTTTTTAAATATTGATTGACTGAAATTAATCAAAGAATAACTATTATTATAATATTATAATATTACAACAATCAAAAATATTTTACTTCAAAGCACTAATACTAAACATTTCCCGAAAAGTGAGTAAAGAACAGTTGAAAACTGACTTTCAGGACATCGATCGAAGCCATAGATTGCTATAAGAATAGTTCCATAGCTATACCTCACAAATGACAGACAACTTAGTATTTGGAATGAATAGTGAAGGTCTTTAACCGGGGTAAAACAATTACCTAATATTAATAATACAATATAGAAAAAGAATGACATTAGCAAGGACAAACTTTTATCAGTTGGTGAAATGATTGCAAATATTTGTGCTATACTTTGAGCACAAACTGATGACAAAATAGTTGTTATATAATAAACAGTGAAAATGAAAAAACCAGGGTAAAGATTAAGCATCCAGAAAAACACCATGGATACAAATAGTAATTTGCTTGCCATTTTTCTGTTGATTGAGGAAAACATTAAATTCTTTACCAAAAGATGTGGACATAAATATTAAAATAATGACAACATTTAGTATAGAAATACCGAAATTGTATTTCAAATTATTCATAATTAAGTGCTTATCCCTAATGTGTTCGAGGGTTTCATCGCAGAGATCACCGAATTCCATACACGAGTCGGAGACAGTCATCTCCGGTTTAAAAATTAATGTAAAATTATAACCAAATGATAAATTTAAAACCATTTCAATCACTAATGACTTCCACTGATTTTTGTTATAAATTTAATAAAAGTTATTCATTTAATTTTCAATTTACTTATTTTATAATTTCTTTTAAAGAAGGATGGCAATTTCGGTGTAAGCTGCCACCCGGAATTTTTCGTCTGCAATCGATAGAGGACATTGGGCTGAACTCAAAAATATAAAAATATTTATGAAATTTCATAAGGTTAACCCGCTAGAGGGCATCAAAGTATTAATTTTGAAGTATAAATTTTTCCCTTATGGGATAAGTAATTTCACTAAATCAAGCATTCTGAATCGAATAGAATAGGTGTTTATCTCTTGCAGCAAATACTTTTCTAGAACAACATGTTTTTTGGTATAATTTATCAAAAATCAGTCTGGTCTTCAAAAGTTTTCAACTTTTCAATTTTTTTATTTTCATCAATTGTTATACAATTAGGATATCTAAAATTTATTTGAAAAAGGTGTCCAACTTATTAGTTTTGGTCCCAAAATGGTTAAAATAGACATATTTTAAGACCACTACCCAAATTTAGGTTTAAATATGCTGGATGGATTTTTAGTACAGTCTGTTCCATTTGAATAGAGCCACCACATAAATTTCTAAAATTTCCTAATTATTCAACGTTTTTATAATAAATTTTGCTTTTATAAATAAGAAATGCACATTATTAATATAAATTCGTAATTACAATTTAAACTTTATATTTCATTTGGCAAAAAATGCCCATGATTCATATTTGATGCGTTTCATTTGTATAGAGCCACTTGCTTTAAATTGAGATAA
>JAQIXI010001471.1:0-13555 GCA_034700165.1 Galumnidae sp. Gr-Ori-00277 | reverse complement strand
ATTTATATATATAGAGTTATAGTAATATAAGATATTCCATATATAGTATAAGTAAAGCAAAAACATTATGGCATTCAAGTTATACCAAAGGGTAATATTATTGTCATTAACACCGATAGCGACGCCTCCAGAATAAAGATTCCTTTTTGAGATGAGTGGAAAGGGAGGAAAGGGAGCAAAAACTACTCCAAAATAATATAACTTTCATTGAGGTATGGAAAGCAATGACCAAACATTGAGTTCAATATATTTGGCGGATATCTTCTTCCATATCCGCCTATTCTTTCTGATTAACATTTGTCACTCTATGTCAGGGGTGGTCAGAGGTGGCCATAAGTTGACTCTGAGAACAGAATCAAATGTAATTACTTATAATTTGAGATTTGTTTGTCGTCAATTTTATCTTGTTAAATTAAGTTTGAATTGTAATTGAATTTAGAGGACAGTCATCTCAATCACATCTATGGGCGCCTAACAAATTGTGTTATGCCTTGATGAAAATTTGTGGCCTCTTTTAATTTAATTGCTCATGCTGCTTTCTGCTTTGCCAGTCATTAATGACACAACTTTCTGCTCAGTTATATTTCTTCCTCTCCCCTGGCATTGACTGGTGTGAAGAGCAGATCCTCATCGCCAGCTCTGGTAGAATCGTGTCTGAGCTTTGATTCTCTCTCTCTCTCCCCCCTCTCTCTCTCTCTCTCTCCTCTCTCTCCTCTCTCCTCTCTCTCTCACCGAAACTGTTATGTGTTTTGTGAGGCCGACAGTAGTTATACGAAAGCAATAACTCAATAGAAGGCGTGGATTCTCATCGCCGACAGTATTTGTACGGTAGAGCACAAATTCTATGCTCTATTAACAGCATGAGATGGCCATTGGCTATCCGTTGACTATCCGTTGGCTATCCATCTAAATTGTGTCGAAATTGTTTACAATCGGATAACTTTCTAATTAGATAATGAAGTATTGGAACGTTTCATCAATTTTAGCTCTATATTTAAATGTGCCTTGTTTAATTAAACTCCGGTATTTGATAATTAAGCAAGATTATTGATGAGTAAGATTGAGTTGAAAGTTAGATGAAGTAAATGTGAGTGTATTGAGAGAGTAGTGAAAGAGTAGTGGAGAGTATTGGAGGAAAGGCGACAGAGATTACAATGAAAACATTTCTCAAGTGATCGAAATCGATTTCAGAGATGTTTTGCCTATTCATTGTGTGCTTCACTTTCTCTTTGCGAGCACTGCTCTATGGATGCTGTGCTATAGAGAGAGCCAAAGTGTACAACAAATATATATACAGTGTATACATTACATATATATAAGACATATACGTATATATATGTATATATGTTTAATGTATATAGTGATGAATCTATTCGTATTCTGTGTGCTGGTATGGAGTGATAGCACAGCCACCCGTTCAGACACAAGGCATTGAAACAGAGTGAGCGAACACACAGAGAATATTCTTCACTCAGCACATAACCAATGCTGTGCTTCAGTCCAGACATTGCATACTTTGGCAGTGAGTGAGTACTGAGTTTTGGTTTAATTCTCTCTATTTTTGCAGTGAAGAGAGAGTGTGAGCAAAGTTTATGTGCTGTGCTCTGATGCTGATGTTTAAGAACAGGCTGTGCTCAGCCCCAGTGCTCTAAAAGATAGGCAATGGGAAAGGAATCAGAAGAAAATTGACTGAAGAATAGATATATATCTCAAATAATATATAAAAAGAAGAGTAAAACCGAACCCAAAGAATAAATTGATATAAGAATGAAATCTATAGAAAAATAGAGGAGAGGGTAATAGGAAAAGGATAATATTCCTTTTCTTGAATGAGAAGAGCCAGAGTTCGACCAGAGCTCGACCAGAGTCCAACAGTAAACTGAGAGTGCATTTAAAGAACGGCGAAATTATCCCTTGGAAATAGTCTTTGAAATATAGTAATACAAAGAAAATATAATAATAGTAATAAAATGTCGTAAAGAAAGTACTGTGCGAACAGTCGTGTGAAGTGTTGCTTGTATTGTATCGCACTGTATATGTGTTGGTGTCTGTTCTGTATATATGCCTTCTTGTGCTCAACTCTTATAAACTAAACTGAGTCTCTCATAGTGTCTCTCAATTCACTTTCAATCTGTATGTCTGTCACCTCATTCTCAGTGTGTGTTCGCCGCACAAAACCAATTGTCTGAGTATTACAGAAGCCGTGGAATAAAGAAGAATAAGAAGAGAAAAAAGTATAATAACACTAATTGAATGTGTTATTCAATTTGATTCCGATTCGATTTTCAATTGTATTATCCACAACACTTTTCAAACAACAATAACAAGATAAAACAACAAATAATCATAATAATGACCATGACGATTATGATGATGGTCAATATAGTGAAGCATCTAGAACATCTACAATGAACTACAATAACAAAAACTATTTTCTATTGTTATTTTCATGACTCCATTTTACTATTATTCTTATAATTCGAATAATTAACACCTAGCTAAAAAAAATTTAAGTGAATTTTTTTTAAAAAAAATGATCATGCTCATTTTCAACAAAGTCAACTATTATTTCAACGACTATTAGATTTTTTCAAAAATTGTTTCCAATTACTAATAAAAAGAACAACAAATCGAATGTAATTTAATTGTGTTTTTTGTCTCAAAACAAAGATTACAGTTATTATTGTCGTCGACTAAAGAGAAACAATTGATTGAAATGATTATAATTACGTATTGTTTTCAAAAAGTGTATTATTATTGAGGGATAAAGTGATGGCAAAAACATTGCTTTGCATACATTTTAGTCGAACAGTTTTAGCTCTAATGATATTATTATTTATTTTGGTATCGATTCTAAAACTATTCGGCTTTCCTTATATGCCGTCACCGGACTATTCGCCGGCAGTGTTTGTCTTACTGGACCTGGTCTTAGTGGTGGGCCTAATATCTGCGGCCACACAACACCTAAAGACTCTTATAGTGTTCGGATGGTTAATGGCGCTGACATTTTTATTAATATTTTTTGGTAATACCGTCTCATCTCAATATCAAAGTGATCTCTGGGGTAAATATTTGCATCTTTTTAGTTTATTCACCCTGATCATAATAATCCACTATTTAGATTTCATAAAAATGATGACCAAGATAATTTTCTTGGTGTCAATTTTATAAATTTAATTTGTACTTAATATAATTATAATTAGTTTATTTGAATCCAGTTTATTTTCAATTGTGTCTGATAATGTTTGTACTTGCTTACTATATATAGTTTTATTGCTATAAATTATGCATGATTATTTGATTGGAAAAAAGTTAGTTTAATCAGAAATTTAATCAATTATTTATTTATTGACACAAAACTAAACCTAATTGCTCTTGTTAATATAATTTTGTAAACTATATAGCTTAAATTATCTAGGTCATTACGAAATGTCCAGATTAAATTTATTTGTATTATCAAGACTTGTCTTGTTCAATTAGGTAAAATTCTGTAATCTAACCAGTTCATTAATTGAGCAAGATTAATTTAGCTTAATTTTGGTTTTATGTTACGGAACTTCGAAAATATAATTAAATTAATAAAAAAAACGTTAAGTAAGGCTTTTTCATTAGATTAACCTAGAACAGTTAATTTTATTTTTTATCTAGTATCAAGAATCAAGTTAACATTTCAAATACTTAAAAATATTCTCTATTTAAAAATAACTCCTTTCAAAAAAAATTTATAATTAAATGGAAAATTCCTGGAATTCTTATTACCATGGTGCTACCATGGTGAAAAATAATCAGTAATTAGAAATTCTAAACTAATAATCTAGGTGAATGAAAAAGAATGAAAATAAGGGATAAATTTTCATTAAAATCAATTAAAGCGAGAATTCCTTTTTAAACTTTTTCCCTTTCCATAGCACAGAATAATCTGTTCAGGAATTCAATAATCCGTTAAAGCCCTATAATAATCCCTTGTTGTAAAAATATCCGGAGCGCACAGAATAAGCGTTAGGCAAAACGAGGCAAAAATTGATTGGAGGCCAACACATAAACAGAGAATATTATTTATGTGTCGACAGAGAAAAAAAAACTAAACTACAGTTTAATTTTAATTAATTTAAGGGTCAGAATAGAAGTGTATAAACTGTATATACATTTATTTAGAGCCGAGAAATCAGAGGAAAAGTTTTAATTACAGCGAAAGTATATATTGTTTTGAGACCCAAATCCCCGTTTAATACCATAAGTGTTAAAATTAATTGCATAAAATTTAATTAACCTATCACATTTAATTATTCTTTCTTTTCTCCTTCTCTATACTGACCGGCATTTGTGCTGTGCACAGGTATGCTATACATGCTGTGCATTTGTATAATTGCATTCACAGACGCGGTCTGTATAATCAAATACCGAATGCCAAAAGAACAGATGGGTTACGGCTGTGCTCAGCAGCACTTCCAGCAACAGCACCATCACCACCAACAGCAGCAACAGCTCCAACAACAACAGTTCCAGACCCAAGTGTTTGAAGTGCCGCCACCGCCTCCTGTTGTCAATCAGTACTACGCGTCGAAATCTGACCCTCAATTTCACGCCGTTTGATATGAAACCCATAATTATATTCAAATAATTGAAACTTTAGTCTAATTTGTAGAGCAATATATTTTTCAAATTCAACCATGCTCATCATCAATAGCACCATTTGAAGGGATGATTACCTATAAAGAGGTGGTGGTGTTCGACAGAACATCACATTATTCTGTATCACATTTTCTGTGAAAACATTTCATTTGAAATAAGTATTAAATTTTAGTATTGATTGTAGAATTAAATTTAACATGAGCATTATCGAACAAACTGGCTCAAGACAATAATAATAATAATAATTACTAGATTAATGTCGTTGTCGTTGATATTCTAGTTTATTTTTTGAAGAATATTTTCATTTATTCCGACTTTAATTTTGTTTAAAACCTGATATAAATCTATTGAATAATCTATTGTTTGACATCGATATTGATATTGAATTCTGTGCTCTGCTATACAAATGTTCATTCAATCAATTTTAACATGATTATTTCAAAGCCCACATTCCAATAAATAAGCCTACTTCGATTATACAAGCTCATTTAAAACAGGATGAAATTCCAATTATTATTGAATTACAGTTTTGTTTTGTTTTGATATAAGATTTGCTCAATTTTTGATTGTTTTTATCCGGATAAGTCAATTATTTATCCAATTAAAAATTGATTGATTCTTGTTATGGATTTCCTCAATTATTTATCCAATGTTTTTGTGATGTTTCGAAAAAAAGGAAATAAATTAACTTGGTTATTAAATTATATCTATGGAAAGTGAGTCAAATTTATTTCTTATTTAATAACAAAATATCTGATGTCAAACAATGTATTGTTTTTTAAGAATTATATTTACATAATAAACCTCCAAATAGAAGAGATAACATGGTAATTCTTATAGAAGAATGGAATAACAGTATCAGTTGGGCTAGTTAATAATGATCTTATCATTAAATTGAATCTTGCATAATTTCTTCCTTTTAAGTGTTGACTTCTAAAAGAGGTTTAAATGTAAATAATTTATATAATAATTGTTTTTTACTCTTTTATTGAACTTATTTTCTACTCTTGTATTATAAGAACAAATAAATTATCTAGTTGAAAGATATAAAATAACAATGAGAATATGAAACGAAAAAAGAATCATTCTCAATCTTCTTTGACATCGAATATTCCATTAAATTTTTATCAAAAAAATACTCTTTTTAAAAACAATTCAAAGATGTTTTAGAATATTTTATTGCAAGAAAAAAATATTTCAAAATAGAAATTTGACTTTGAAATGACTCGTATCAAGAATCTTATCATGGTAGATTTGAATTTCTTTTAAAGACCTTGAGTTATGAAAACTCTTCGATTCAATGCTTTTTATGAATACAATATAACTAAGAATTATTAATATATTTTTTCCTTTTATTTTAAAGAGAATTTTAGTAGAAAATACAATAAAAGTATCATGGGCATCTAGGGATAGCCAACAAATGTGACAATTTTAGTATTAAAAGCATTGGGTCAGCAAATTATCGAAGAAAAAATGTTCATAGAATAGTAAATTTATTGCCAAGTTCCGATTAAATCTAAAAGACCATTAGGAAACTAAGCCCCAGCAATAATTTACTAATGGCTCTTTGTTTTCTTGACAAATGAAAATTTCCCTTGTTGGATTTTTGATGTGATGAAAAGAATGAGAAAAAGAAAAAATAGTCAAGATTATTGCTTTAAATAACCATAATTTATGGTGATTTATAGGTCAGGGAAGTATTGTAAATAAATCTCTTGAAAAGAAGCTTGCACGTCCCACTCAAAAAGTGTTTTTGCCGACTCCATTCTGTTCTGTTTTTAACCTATTTATGTATTGTTCAGTAGTTTTATTGATCTCTAAAAACAAACGAAGAAAAAAACAGTAAAAAAAGAGGAGAAAAATTGAATTCGCATTCAAATACGGCTGAATTGGTTTGAAGTCTACTCCTCTCTTCTATTCTGTGTACTCGTCTTAAACTTCTTAAATAAACCACTGAATCGACTGACAAAACAAGAATAAACTTCCATTCAATAATTCGCTCAATTTTTATCTATAAAAAACAAATAATATTTTTTTTGTCTAATTTTTTTGAAACTAAACATAATTGAAGTCTTTATATAAGTTATATAACATAAAAGAGTATTAGAAATCATTTCAAACAATTATCTCTCGACTAAAAAAGATATATATCCCAAGAATGAAGTTTACTATTTTCAAACATCTCTCTCTCTCTCTCTCTCTCTCTCTCTCTCTCTCTCTCTCTCTCTCTCTCTCTCTCTCCCTCTCTCCCTCTCCGTTCGATTAAAGTCAAGAGAAATGATTAATGTATTTGAAGTAAATTATTAGTGAATTTAATAATTAATGACAAAAACAAAGTCACAATCAAAGTATATATCCGTTAATTTTGATCTTTAGATTAATTATTGTTTTAGATTTGTTAGATTCAAAATATAGATATTTACCAAACACTCATTCATCATGATAAATTATAGAGTTATATTTGAGAATTTATTAGAATTGTCTAGTACAAATTCGATGTTGTTTGCTTTAAATTTAATTTCTATTTTTTATTAAATAATTTTATTCTTGATAAAACTTTAATATAATATCATAAATTTAACTAGTTAATAAAAAAGCAGGGTCCGATAAAATTATATCAGAAGAGTTTATCTAGAAGAATAAACAATGAAAATGGTCATTTTTCATAAATTTAAACTTCTGGTCATCTCTGATACAGAGCTTCAAAACTAAACTTGAATTATGGGTTACAGTATAAACAAATAAATAGAATAAACAAGCTAATTTAATTTAACTTTTTTGGCTAAAAATATGTGGAATAAAATTTAAAAGAAAAAAAACAAAAATTCGGAATAAAATACTATTTTCTTCTTCTTTTTCTTTTCTTTTCTTTATTGTATTCTTTTGTTAAATTATTTTTCTATTCATTGCATTCTTTGTTCAACTGATAGCAATACTATTGCAGTACTATTTCAGTGCTGTTCTTAAATTGAAGGAAAGGTAATATTGAATTCCTACTGAAAAAAAGATTTCTAAAAAATTTATAAGTTTATTGAGTTTTGTTCGACAGACGGAAGAAATATCTTAAAAATTCATTCAAATGTTTCATTGGATTAGAACTCAAAAGGAAGTGATATTTGAACCGAAAAGAAGTTATAAATTATTCCAAACTTTTAACCCAAGACTTAAATTTTTAATATCCCTTCCCATTTCTTAAAAGAGATGAGCAACACCTCTACTATTTGCTTAAAAACTCAATCCAAAAAAACCAATTTACCTTGAGACAAATTTCGAATTATTGGTTTACATTAAAAAGGTTCTAGTTTGTTGTTTCAAGAATTTTTTACTTAAATATTACAAGGTTAAATATAAAATAAGCCATGTTTTGTGACACTTCAATTGGACCATGGTGTCAGTATCGGACTGTCAGCGGTACGACAGACACAAAATCGAAGAAAGATGTCAACCTTAATGGTTGTATCTGTAGTGAATGCATCGAATGCCAGACTCTTTATTTGAGCCAAACTTCGACGACTCGCCGCCAGTCCTTCATTTTGGTGTACAAAACATAATCTCATTTGGGGTTAGAGTAGATTAAAGTTCAAAGTTATAAGAAAATTGTGTCCATTTAAAGTGGAGATGGCGGCGATAGTTTGAGCCAATCTCTGTGATGACAGTCGATCGCTTAGTAGTGACATAACCCTCACTTCAGCCACACTTTTCCCATAAAAGATGTCTGAATTGGATATTCAACTTTGAGAAGAAAATTCTTCGTAAGTTTTAATATGAAGACTTGAAATGAAATTTTTGTTATAAAAATTCCGATGAAATAAATATATTGAACAAATAATAGAAGCAAGGCAAAATTACATATAAAAGAAAAAAAAAGATGAAACTAAAAAATTGGACCAGAATTTCAAAAAGAATTTTTATTTATTTTCTATTCATTGCACACAAAATAAGAGATGAAATTATATATAAATTGAGTAAAAAAATTGTCTTTCAATAAACAGTTAAGACTCTGAAGGGATGAGAGTATTGGCACAGAATTTAATGAAATTTTCAGATTGATTTTTATTAACAGTTAGTGTCTCTTCTGGCCGGTGCTCTACTCTTTGTGTGTGTGCTCTTTGGCTTTGGCTCTAGTGATGGATACGGAGGCAAACATTTGTCGGAGTATTCATTGAATTGATTTATAAGATTTCGTATAAATATATACATATATATGAGTTCGTGTAATATATTATATAATATACCTTAATATAATATATTGGCAAGGATACTTTTCCAAATTGGATTTACTCTGAATTTTAAACAAGTTTAAGATTTACCAAGTACTTTTGTTAAAATAAATTGAAGTTATGTTCTTGCTGATTTTCGATACTCTTATATGAGAAGTTCTCTTAATCCAGGTGGTCTTATTTGAGATTTAAATTTAATAAAAATAAATTGAACTCAAAGAGTATGAAATCAAATAGAATATTCTGAACATATTATTAGGGATGTAACTGGATGTTACTGCCATCTGTCCTTGTTGCTTTAAACTCTTAATGATTTTTCTGTAGAGAAATCTATATTTTAAAACAGATTTAATAAAATGTGTATAAAATATTTTTTAAAATAAAAAGAAGCACCTTGGTGATTCTAATGATGAATTAGATGTTCTCAAAACTGTTCCCAAAAGAGTTTCTGCAAACACTTCACTCTTGAAGTCGAGTATAAAAATTAAAAGGATTTCAGTGTTTTTTCTTTGGACTAAATCCACACAAAAAACGAGAGCCAAAAGTTATAAAGAAATAATCAGATAAAGGGAAAGGCAGTCATTTATTACAGTCCCCAAAACACACGACTATTATTCTGTGTCCTATTCTTGTGCCTCAAAGTAAAGACGAAAGGCTTTACTCTATTGTGAACACAAAGAAACGATAAATTTTTGATCAAACAATTAATCGAAACGAAAGGAAAGTTGAAAGAAATAAAACGCAAACAGTTTTGAAACTATAATTTTCAAAATCCTAAGAAAGAATAAAAAAAAGGAGAGAGAGAGAGAGAGAGAGAGAGAGAGAGAGAGAGAGAGAGAGAGAGAGAGAGAGAGAGAGCACATACAGTATGGAATTAGTATCTAGAAGAAAATAACTTGTTTTATCACTTTGTTTGTTCTTTTTCTATACTTTGGTATTTATATTGTATTTCGAAAATTAATGGAAATATTAGGAAAGTTCATTTATTGAGCTTTTCTGAATAATCTAGTAAAAAGTAATTTTATGTTTTTCATAGTTTGAATTTTTAAAATTTTATTTTAAAATTGTTTAATTTATTATATTTTTATTATATTACTCTTTTCAATGTATTAAACATATATTTCTAATATATTGTATAACAAATATATTAAAATTAATATTCAATTAATCAAATATTTTTTGAACATAAAATATAAATCAAACAAATTTTATCAATACTTTAAAAAATATGAAGTATAAGCTATTAATACTTCAATTCTCGGTATAATATTATTTTTTTCTGATTATATTTAAATATAATTTTTTTGTGGATCGACCGCGTCTTTGGGCACAGAATTTTAAGGTCACTATTTTTACCTTTGACTCTACAATAATATCATTATATTCTATATAAATCAAATTTCGATTTAAGTCAATTGAAATTCAAGTCATTGTAATATAAGCGACATTTGATATAAACCAATACTAAAAAAGGTTTTTAATCAATAAGAGAATTGTTATAAAAAATGAGGTCAAAACAAAAGAGGGATAGATTTCCATTTGAATTCCAATTATAGTAGAAATTTGTTAAAATAGAAGATAATAATATATGAAATCAATTGTTAATTAATTTAACAAAAAAAGTGGTGTAAAACCTGAAAATATATTAAATACGAAGAAATAAAAACCAAATTATTGAAGCATTTGATAGTTATATCACTTTTGATACTTAGATATGAATATGTTTTAACTCTTAAAATTTAAGAGGTGCTTGCTCATATTTTATACTATATGCTAAATCTTGGATGAAATTTTGGCCAAAAGAGAAGTCCGGCTTAAGTTAAATGCAAACATAAAAACGCAATTCTCTGTGATTTCAAAGAGTTTGAGAAGTGAGTGAAGCGCAACAAAATTGTAACTCAAATATGATTTGCCAATGAGTATACGCTCACATCACTAACATTCAAAGTTAGTTCATTCAAAATGATCAGGGTCTCATTTTTTCTATGGAAGAGTTCGTATGCAAAACACTCTTATAATCAAAGTTCATATAAAATACATTTTATTTAATTTAATTTTAAAAGTGCATGTTAACTTATTTTTATCTGATTAATGGTTAATACTCCCATTAAAATTCAGTTTAGCATGGTCATTACTAAGCCATTAAGAGCCTATTCTTTTGTTATAACTTTATTTATAATTTATTGGAATCTATTTTATGAATGAGTGATGAAAATACTTTGAAATCGCAATCAATAGAATTAACACATAGACTATAAAATTGTGATATGTGCAAGATGCTTATCTCTTTAGTTTTATTGATCAATATTAGAGAATAATCAAAAATAAATAAAATGATCTTAAGATCATTGAGCAAGATAGAATATATATTGCGTTTATTAAGATACAGTAGTGTATAAATTGTATCTTATATATGAGTGAAGTCAAGTATAAATTTGATATTAAATGAAGCATTTATTAGTAGCCCTGCAAGAAATCAGAGCAAAGTTTGACTCTTAATTCAAAGTCAAATTGAATCCATCGGATGTCAGAATAAACAAAACCATTTGGAAGAGTCATTGAACATTCCTATCACTAAAGAAATGACTGACTATGACTTAAGAGCACATCATATAAGAAACCATCTAATGATGAGTATCTCTTACATTATTCATGAAATTTGAGCTGATTTTTGGTTCAGAAGAATCGGGAAAAAAGTCATTCAATTTTTGGTTCTTTTAATGTTTAGTTAGACTTTTTTAATGCAAAAAATACTGAATTTTCAGATAAGAATACAATTTATTTCTTCCACTAAAGACTTTATTTATCTTTTTTAAGTGCACTTAAATCGAGAATATTTTTAATTGAATTTTTGAATTCAAAGAATTTTCTCTTCTATTCAATGTTTTGGAAATAAATTTCATTCTATAGACCCAAAGTCGGATCCGATCAACTCATGCCTTGAGTCTTAAGTTTTTATAAGGATCTAAAAAATGGTCCGAAATTTTTAAATAACTTTATTTTTATCGGGTATTATATACGGGTTATCTGAGAAAAAAAGTAGTTTTTGGGAAAAATATACTAGTGCGTACTATGCATACGTATTATACTAGCACAAAACATAATTTTTCAGAAATTATAGACTGCGTACTATACGCGGGTACGTACTATACCTGCTAAATCAGGGTAATAGAAAATTTACATTTCTTAAAATATATCTATTTGATGAAAATAGATCATTTTAAAATTATTTAAATAAATAGGATAATAGACGAGTGATTATCTTATAAAAGAAAATATTTATAAAATAAAATATTTTAGAAACTCTCCATAACTTTATATTTGATAGTTTTTATATATAAAATGTATTAAAAAATATAATTTAAAATTTTCTAAAATATTAAGACCAAACCGTCGACTATTTTTTTTGTCGGATTTGGTTCTATCGCAACTCTAGTTTATTCTTTATTTTGTGTGACATTCATTAAGGTTAGAATATAGAAAATCTGTCATAAATTATATTTCGTTTTGAAAACCTATACTCTATTAGTATTCAAAAAACTAAACTCTCCTTAAATGCAAATTAGTCTCTCAATTGAGATTTACTCTTAAAGTAAATTTTGATGTTTATTCAAGCACAATTTTAATATCTATAGCTTTTTTTCAATGATTTTGATCGATATTCTTTGCGAAACAGATTTGTTTTAAGTGATTAATCAATAAATTGTGAATTAATATATTATAAGAATTTTTTTTCAAATTTTAAATTTTTCTAAAAAAATGAGGTTTAAATTTTTGAGTCGAGAGCTGTGCCGAAGACAGAGTTATGTTTAGAATAAATTAGCAAAAGAATATCAATAAAAAACTGAATTTTAGGAAAATCACTGAAGAGTTGAATATTTTTTTAAAGGAATTGTTTATAAAAACAAGGTTTGCGTTCAAAATCAAAGGGCACTACATTTACGGGTTACAACTAGTATATAATTTATAGAGGGTTTTAATAGGAAAAATATCAATATTTTAAAAAATAAGAACTCGAATGAATTCTCACATTACTAGCAAAAGACCTCCCTGTCCCCTCCCGTTATTAATAAAAAGAACGGTATCTAGAGAGCCACAAACCACTTTGTCCTTTCATTACTAGCATAAAGCCATATGTTACCCGTTAATATTCAAAGAAATATTTTCCCGTTACTAGTAAAAAGCCTCCCTGTCCACTCCCGTTATTAATAAAGAGAATGGTCTCTAGAGAGCCACAAGCCTCCCTGTCCTTCCATTACTAGCATAAGGCTATATGCTACCCGTTAATATTCAAAGAAATATATTCCCGTTACTAGTAAAAGGCCTCCCTGTCCACTCCCGTTACTAATAAAAAAGAATGGTCTCTAGAGAGCCACAAGCCTCCCTGTCCCTCTATTACTAGCATAAGGCTATATGTTACCCGTTAATATTCAAAGAAATATATTCCCGTTACTAGTAAAAAGCCTCCCTGTCCACTCCCGTTATTAATAAAGAGAATGGTCTCTAGAGAGCCACAAGCCTCCCTGTCCTCTCCTTTACTAACAAAGATAGTCTAAATTAGCCGTTAATATTCAAAGAAATATTTTTCCGTTACTAGCAAAAGGCCTTCCTATCCCCTCCCGTTACTAATAAAGAGAATGGTCTCTAGAGAGCCACAAGCCTCCCTGTCCTCTCCTTTACTAACAAAGATAGTCTAAATTAGC